>BDUI01003048.1:50109-62343 GCA_002335545.1 Apodemus speciosus | reverse complement strand
TTTATTTACATTTCATTTCCCTTTTTCTGGGTTCCCCGCCCCCCAGATGTCCCATATGTCTTTTTCCCTCCCCCAGTTCCCCCATTCACCCCTTCCCACTTCCCTGTTCTGGTATTACCTTGCACTGCTTTATTTCATTTTTAATATTTTGTATATTCTTAATTTGTGTATGTTTGCATGGTGTGTGTGTGTGTGTGTGTGTGTGTGTGTGTGTGTGCATGCATGTACAAGTGTACTTAGAGGCTGTAAGAGGGCTTTGCATTTCTTGGAACTTGGAGCTACAGATAGTTGTAAACTGTCTGATACAGATTGTGAGAACTGAATTTGGGTCCTCTGGGATAATAGCCAGTGAGTGCTCTTAATCACTGAGCAATTTCTCTTCCCTTCCTTCCTTCCTTCCTTCTTTCCTTCCTTCCTTCCTTCCTTCCTTCCTTCCTTCCTTCCTTCCTTCCTTCCTCCCTCCCTCCCTCCCTTTCTTTTTCTTTCTTTCTTCCTTCTTTCCTTCCTTCCCTCCCTCTGTCCCTCTCTCCGTCTGTCTCTGTCTCTGTCTCTGTCTCTGTCTCTCTCTGTGTCTCTGTCTCTCTCTCTTTTTTTCCTTCTCAATATATAGCCCTAGCTGTTCTGGAGCTTGCTATATAGACTAGCCTGTCCTCTATCTCATAGACACGTAGGTATTTAAATTGTTTTGAGATTTTGTATTTTTTGTGTATGAATGTTTATCAGAATGTACTTCTGTGCACCGCATGCATGCAATACATGCAGTACCTAAGGTGACCAGAAGAAGTTAACAGATCCTCTGGGACTAGACTTTCGAAGGTTGTGAGCTGTCTGACTTGGGTGTTGGGAACCAGACGTGGGTCCTCTGGAAGATCAGCCAGTGCTCTTTACTGCTGACTCATTTCTCCAGCCCTGAGATCTAGGTTTTATATCTCAGTAATGTTATTCTTTTTAAAAATAGACTTTGTAGAGTACTTTTAACTGCTGCATTAAACTGAATAGGGGGTACAGGGAGTTCTCAGGAACTCATGGTTAATTTTGTTTTATAGCTTTGTTCAATTGCTAGTGGTGTATTATGCTTAAAATGAGTATACTTGAACTGTTTTGCTATGCTTTAATCTTCTCTCTTACTCCCAGACTAGACCTTTCCTGCCCCTCCTTCCCTGCAGATAGCTAGCGTATAGATGTCATGAGAATGCCTTGTGGGCTCTTCCAACATGCAATATCTACAAAGGAACCAGAATCTTGCCTTCCATCCTAGAACATGCTTCTTTTTTGTTCCCATCTGGGTAACCCAAATTTCAAATCTTGGGATGGATTGCACTGATTAAATGTACATTAAATCATGTTTTAATGATGCTACTTTTTGGAGTTTTCCCTGATTCCTGCCACTTTTGCTCTGGTTCAGGATTTGACTTGGTTTCCTGTACCATTCTCCACAATTATCTCAAATCTGCTTCTACTCATGTCTGAATTCAGTTCTTTCTCAAGGCTCATGATACCTTTCTAAGAAGACATGGCTAGGAATGTAGTTCCATAGTAGAGCACTTCTCTAGATCTCTAGGTTCAATTCCTAGCACAAGAAAAATTTTAAATAAAATAAAATGCACATCTGACCATGGTGCTCTGGTACTCAAAATGACCTAGAGATTTCTTTCACGTCTAAGGGGAAAAAACAAACATCAAACTCACTCCCATTGTGGTTCTTGCCTACCTTTCAAACATCTTTTCCCTCCAAAATTCGTTTGCTCTACATTTCTTGATGAGGTGAGGTAGTTTAGTGACTAAGGCCCCACGTTAGCACGAGTCCAGGCTTTATAAGCTATGCTTCCACACTGAGCTCCGTTTTAGTTGTAAAAGGAGCAGCTTAACTCCTTCACTGAACCACGGCGAAGTAGAATTATAAGCATTGGCAAAATAGTTGGCATAGAGTAGGCATTTAATATGTGGTGGTATATTAATATTTGGCCATGCTTTTTCCTTTTATTGCTAATCTTGCATAGTATCCTCTATTCCTTTGCTTTGGAATTCCTTTATGTAGTAATTATTATTWTTTTTTCATTTCTGGGAATGATTGGCTTTAACTGCCAATAGATTTGACACAATCTATAATCCTTTGGGACGAGAGTCTCAGTGAGACCTAGGGAAGAGCTAATGGGAAGAGCATGCTCACTGTAGCTGCCGGCATTCCTGGGCAGCTGATCCTGAGAGGAGAAAAGTGAGCTGAGAAAACAGGCCGGGCGATGTGTTCAGGTCGTGACTGTGGATGTGACCAGTTCCCTCATGTTCTTTGGGCTGTGATGGACCGTAACCTGTCATTGTGAACTAAAATGAACCTTAAACCCTAACTCAGTTTTGGACAGAATATTTTATTACAGAAATAAAAGCTAGGACAACTGCCTTTGTATGCCAGTTTTTTTTTTTCCCTAGAAGCTGAGGAAATACTGAAGTTAGGATGACATTTTGATTACATTAATTCCTTTTTCCCCCTCAAAGCTATTTTGGCCCTCCTGTGTCTCACAGGTTTTGTGATGTTGCTTCCTCATGCACATTACTCTATTTTTTTTACTTACTGTGCTGTAGTATTACTGATTACTAATAAACTCAGTTATTAAAAGTGCTGGTTAATCTTTCATTTTAATGAATGGAGTGAACACATAGTGACAAAAAACGGGACTTCATCGGATGAAAACAAAATTGTGCTTCTGTGATGTAGTGTTCACCCATTGTTTAGGGTAAGATAGACAGTATTTCAGTTCAGGTTGGCTTTTGGGGCTATCCCAGGGACTTAGCTCCTAAATCTGTTTTTAGAAATTCTTTTAAAATGTATTGTTATTATGATGTATATGTGGATATTATGTGTGTGTGGGGCAGCTGACAGCTCTGCGGAGTCAGTTTTGTGGGTCTTGGGGATTGACCTCAAGTCACTAGTCTTGCACAGAACGTTCTTTTACCTGCTGAGCCATTTGGCTGGCCCACTACCTGTTTTCATTTATACAGGAAACAAAAGCAATTTGGCTTCAAATCCAGCAAATCCACAGTATTAAAGCAAACACATAAACCAATGGAGTGGGACAGAACCCAGAAATTTATTGTCACTTGATCTTCAATAAAAAGATCCAAGAGAACATATAATAAATGGGATTGGAGATGTACATATACCAATGAAGCTAATTTCTTATTACTGTAAAAAATTAACTCAAATTGGATCATGGACACAATTACAAAAACTCAAAACTATAAAGTTATTAACACTAGCAGAAATTATAGGAAGAGTTCTTAAATTGGTATCAGGGAAAAATATACCTAAAACTGCAGGCCTCAAAGCATAAATAGGCAACCAGGATTAAATCAATGAAAAGAACTTTTGTACATCAAAGGAAACAATGAACATAATAGATAGCCTACAGTGCAGAGGAATTAAATCTAGCAACATGGCTGCTCTGATCACCTTCAAGACCTTATAGGTCTTTGTGATCCAGCTGGAATGCTCACAGGCCCTTAGAGCACACCTTTAGTTTTTCTGGCTGGAATCCTTTAGTACATACTTTTAATCCCAAACAATGACCTCTAATTGAAAGGCAGACAAAGTGATGAATCAGTTAGATTTGACAGAATGAGTCAGAGAAATGATACATCCAACTCTCTGGAGAAAAGCTATTTAAGAGCTGCTCAGGGAGAATGAAGATGGTTCAGTCAGTTTGGTCAGTCAGTTGGGAGTCAGTGCAGTGAGTGCAGTGCACTGGAGTTGAGTTCAGTCAGTCAGTTGGGAGTCAGTGCAGTGAGTGCAGTGCACTGGAGTTGAGTTCAGTCAGTCAGTTGGGAATCAGTGCAGTGAGTGCAGTGCTGTGTAGTGGAATTGAGTTCATTTGTGAGTTCATGAAGTTCAATTCATACAGCAGAGGCAGTTGAAGCTATTGAATAAGGAGCCAGAAGATTAGACACATTGCCAGAGTTTGAGGTCACGCAGAGCAATTCAGTGAAAGGCAGATAGAAGCCAAATTCAATCAATCAGCTTGGAGAGGAGATTAAGCCAGAGCATCAAAGTCGAACCAGTCAGCTAGGGTTCAGAAAGAACTAGAGAGTGTGAGCTTATTTGAAAGTAAACCTCTGAGATAACAATTACATCTGGTAATAAGTTACTACGAATGAGAATAATATTGTAAACTGTCCACTGAGGGGCTAATCCCTAGATTATTAAAAAAAAAAAAAAACCTCAATAGCAAAAGAAAACAAAACACTTCTCAAAAGCCAAATCTAATTAAAAATGGGCAAATGATCTGAATGGCATTTCTTAAAAAAAGTTATACAAATATCCAACAGGTATATAAACATGCTCAGCATAATTAATCAGGGACATTCACAGCAAAATCACAAGGTTAGAATGGCTAATATGCAAAAGACCAAAAACAGCATGCTGAGAAAGACAAAGAGAGACCCCTTGTACATGGTAGGAATGTGAATCAATACAGTCATTATTGGAAAATAGGTTTTTTTTTTCAGAAAAAATTGAGCATATAATTAGTATTTAATCTGACAATCCGACATATGGTATATCCAATGAAGTTGAAATGAATATCTCAAAGGAATACCTGCATATCCATGTTGATTGAAATGCTATCAAAAACAGGCAATGTGTGGAACTATGGAAGATGAAAAGATGAAATGTTGTTTACACACAGTAAAACTATGACATACCAGCCATCATTTTTTGGTAACATGGATACAACTGGAGATGGACATTTTATTGAGTAAAATGAGCCAGGCACAGAAAGAGAGCCAATTTCATATTTCACTCATTGGTAGAAGCTATACAAATTGATAGCAAATCAAGTAGAATGTAGACTAGGAGTCACTTTGTATAGAAAGGGGAAGGGAGAGGGGAAAGAGACATACAGTGAGGTTGGATAATAGGTACCAACCTGTGTATAGTTAAAGAGGAGGAAGTAGTTTGGGGTCCTAAAAGGCAGCATTAATTACACTCTGTAATTACAGGATAACTACAAGAGTTTGAAAGTTCCTAACACAGAAATGCTGATGTTTGAAGTAAAGGAGATGCTAATTAACTTGATTTGATTGTTACACATTATATGTATATATATGAAATTATAATGGCATACCACACAAATAAGTACAAATATTGAAATATTGAAATATTAAAAATAAAGAAAGCATTAAAAACAAAACTAACTTTAAGATAAGGCTTTAGAGTCTAATTCTTTGCAGCTTAGGACCTGCTTGTGTCCTGTGAGAATTCCATACTGGGAACATTATAAGGATCTGCCTGATAACCCTATGTTATTTTTATTTCCGTTTCCATGTTTTTAGATATTATCGGCATCCATTTAAACATGTTGACCTCTTACTGACTTCAATGACTTAAAAGTTTGCTTCCTCCAATGACATATTTTCTGATTTGTGCTCAGTTGGGAGTCTGTGTACCCGCTTACTCTTTTATTTCTTGCTCCAGGCCTCTTTCCCTGGGAGCTTACACTTAGTCCTGGTTTTGCGTCCTACCAGTTTTCTTCAACGGACTTTCACGGACATTGGATTTCGATTTAGCCAGGAGGATTTTATGCTGAAATTACCAGTAAGATTATTGCTTGCATCTTTTGTCCTTCTAATGCTTATATAGTCTGTATCTTATACTGTTTGTTTTATATGTATCTATGTAAAACTTAAAATTTGTCTCTCAAACATTTAATTCTGAAATGTCCTACAGCAATCTGTTTCTACTGTTAAACGTGGCAACTTATAACAAAGTAATTCCTTTAGAAATATTTGCTATGTGTTATAGATGTGTGCATATGTGTGAGTATGGTTAGGAATTTTCATTTTTTGTTCATATTGTGTGGCTTGTGTATCTGAAATGCCATGACATGATCCTGAGCTAGCTCAGAGCACTGTGGTCTTTATTTTGAAAATATATCTTTATATGTTTTTATTGTTTGGAATAGAGTGCTCATTAAATTTAACATCTGAATTGTAACTTACTATACGAGGTTCTTTGGCTTTGTTCTGAGCACTGAGATTGTATGTATGTGTGCATGTATATGTGTGTGCACATGTATATGTGAGTGCCAGATTGCTCATTAGTAATGAAAACGTTTAGACAAAGAAGAATTAGGTGTTTTGGTTTCTGTAGAAGTTAATTTTGGTTCATAGAGATGTTTTGTAAATAAAACCTTGGTTTCTGAAGGTTAATGCATCCAGGTGTGGGGGCATGCTCAGGACAGAACTGTTTGAAGCTAATGTTCTAAGTGTTTACTGACATTCATTTTGCAGTTTGATGGAGGGCTGTCATGAAGGACAGTTAACAGTGTCTTTCTTGCTTATTCACATAGGTTGTTATGCTGAGCTCAGTTAGTGATTTGCTGACATACATTGATGACAAGCAGTTAACCCCTGAGTTAGGCGGCACCTTGCAGTACTGCCACAGTGAATGGATCATCTTCAGAAATGTATGTGCTTCTGCCCTTACTGTAGAGCCTATCCTTCATTCTATGTAGACATTTTTTTCCTACTTGGGAAAAGCAGATTTTGGGTCTCCAATTTTTCAAATGCATATATCAGTCAACATTTTGGTTTTCTTCTATAAGAGATATCTAGAAATGGTAAAGAGTCAGTAAGGATAGCAATTGAAGGAAAGGACTAGTGAAAAAGAAGGGATTCTCTACCCATCCGTTCCTGTGATCATGCAGTAACACAGAGACTAAGGGTTTGGGTTCAAATCCTTGCACTGCTGAGTCATGTCTTGGATTTTAGACAATATACACCACCTCACCAAGTCTTTTTCTAACAATAAAATGATACAGATAGTATATTATATCATAAGGATCTTGGGAAGGTTCAATGAGAAAATGAGTGAAAAGTTTTACTTATTGCTTGGTACATGGGAGATGCTCAGAAAATACAAGTATATTCATTTCAGCCTAGATGCATGGCACTCCCACAGCTATTAGATTAGACAGAATCCTGTTTTAGAGATTCCCAAAGAGGTAAGGGCTGTGGCCTCTTAGGTAGAAAAAAGTCTATGATTTAAGTGTCTTAACTTTCAATCATATGATCTGAAAACTCTTCTGAAGAAAATAATGATGATCACTAAATCAGGGTTGCATTTCCTAGTCCTTATTCAAACAGAGTGCTTGGCAGGATCATTCAGCAATTCAGGTGTTCGCATGAAGGTTAACTGCTAGAGCAAGCAGTGTCTTGACCTAAATAATCTACAAAGCCTAAACGAATGAGCAAAAATATTTTGAGATACATGCCTAACAGATGGTTTTTATTGTGTCTGCGTTTCCCCCCCCGTCTTCCTGTGGTGGATTTATTTTGGAAACAAAATAGTGCAGTCATCCTTGCCATTTTAGGGCAATAGCACCTTTGGGATAACAGTTTCAGATCTTTGGCAGTACCTGCAATGAATTGTTGTGACAACTTGCTCTCCCGTTCCTTAGATCATATGCTTTGCGGAGTGCTGATCACAAACGCTAATAAATATCAAATTACATCGCTGTTCTCATGTCTCTTTAGAAGTGAACTTCTTATAAAGCAGTTTGGCTGAGTGCTGAGTTTGATAAAGTAAGAAAGACACTGATGTTCAAGGCCACATAGAAAAATCACTCAGCACATGACACCGATTAGAAATAGTTGCCATGAGTGTTCAAGGAACAAGTCCAGAAATGTAGAAACGTACATTCAAGGATTTTTGACACTGATTTTTAGTCTCTTAGGGGTTTAGATGCAGAGTTAGTATTAATCGTCAGGAGTAGTGCCAACTTTTCTTAGAGGAGATCATAGTGTACGTGTTTGTTGTTTATACATATGTAGAGAACAATCCAAATTACTGATCCAAATTTTGATATGTTGTCAGTTTCCATCAACAATCCTCTGGCTTTTTACAGGCCATAGAAAAGTTTGCTGTCACAGTGAAAGAAATGGCTCAGATGTTGCAAGCCTTTGGAACAGAATTGGCTGAAACAGAGCTACCAGATGATATCCCTTCAATAGAAGAGATTCTGGCAGGTCGTGCTGAAAGGTATCATCTGTTGAAGGTATGTATGCCTCTTCTTTCTTCTTCTCTTCTCTTCTCTTCTCTTCTCTTCTCTTCTCTTCTCTTCTCTTCTCTTCTCTTCTCTTCTCTTCTCTTCTCTTCTCCTCTNACATATATATATGTGTGTGTGTGTGTTTTACCTGTATGTATGTCTGTACCCCACATGTGTACTTGGTGCTTAAAGAGACCAGAGGGGGTATCAGATCCCCTGGGATTGAAGTTATAGGTGATTATCAGTTGCCATGTGGGTGCTAGGAACTGAACTTGGATCCTCTGCAAGAGAAGCAAGTACTCTTAACCTTTGAGGCATCTCTCCAGTCCCCTGGGGAATTGTTTTTGTTCTGTCTGTGGTAGGAAAGAAACGTTTTTGACAATTTAGAGGTACCTTTCTCAAAATATTGGGGGGCAATTTGAACAAGGAAAATCAGACATCTGTGTATTATTTTTCTCCCTCACCCATAATACGTATGCTGGGTGTCAAGGCAGTTTTGAGTTTTGTATAGGGTGATATGTTTTAATTAAAATGTGAGAAACCAAATGTTTGCATCATAATCTATGATGATGTTCATGATGATGGTTCCTGATTATTGTGGTGGTGGTTGTTTGCAACAGGGTTTCTTGTAGCCTAGGCTGATTGTTAACTCACAACTGTAGCTGTCCTTGAACTCTTGATTTTCATGATTAGTTACAAGCATGTTCTACCAGCACTGGCTTGGCTTGCTTGGCTAATTTGTATGAAGCTGTAGGAATGATGTAGTGAGATATGGATATAGTGTAACTGCAATAGGTTTTTAGCATGTAGTTTGTGCTTCATTAATATTAGTTTTATTTTCAAAATATTTTAATTTTCTTGGTGCTGGGTATTAAACTTAGAACCCCACACTTACTAATTACATACCATTGCCACACTACCTATTTTTTTTTTTTTATGACAAATACCTGCTTATAACTTTGTAAGTTTCTTGGACCTTCTGAAAGGAATCTTGGACTGTGTAGCTATCTGAAGAAGGCATATGTTTATAGACTACTTCCAAAGAATATGCTTCATGGTGCTAGTTAAACCCAGATGCAAGATAAAATAAGACTTAAGGCAGAAAGTGATTGGTAATAATGATTAGTAAGAAAGGTATATGAGCTAGGTGAAGGTGACACACAACTTTAATCCCATTACTTGTGAGGCAGAGACATGAGGATATCTGAGTATATAAGTATCTCACTACATCATCTCTATACCTGCATACAAAGTAGCCATGTAAGCCAAGCTATTGGTGGTGGGACATGCTTGTAATTGATAAAAGCACGAAAATGAAGAGTTCAAGGACAACTACAGTTGTGACTTAACAATCAGCCTAGGCTGCAAGAAACTAGACTGAGTTACACAATAGCCAGGGATACATAGAAAAACCCTGTCTTGAGATACCAAAAAAAAAAAAAAAAAAAARAARAARAAAAAAARAAAAARAAAAAAAGAAAAAGAAAGGTATATGATTCTTTCTGAGTATGCATTAAATCTACCTTGTACCTTCATGCTTTCTGATATTGTACTTGTTACTGTGTTAATATGGTTTCTTCTGAGCACATAAAAAATATTCTCAGAACAAGACTGGTTAGAATAACCTGTTTGGTGTCTCTGTCTCTAACATCTATTTCACCATCATGAGGCTCTAGGAAACTAAGTTGTACGATCTGTTTGCAGGCCATCTGTTGGAATGTAAATCATTTTGGAGATGTTAGAAAAAATATCTATCAAGAATAATATATAATGGCAGCTCGTATACATAGTGAGTTTTAGGCTAGCCTATTCTACATCAGTCCCTGTTTGTAAGACAGGAGCTTCTTTGAGTCTCCCATTTATGTCTGTGTTCACACCCTGTGTATGCTGGTGCATGTGGGGAAGCCAGAAGACGTTTTTCTTCCTCATCCATCCACCTTGTTTTTAATTTGTTTATTTTATTGTTTTGTTTTGTTCTTAACATATAGGGGTTTTATTTGTCTGCTTAGGCACTGTAGTCATTCACTGCCTGTAGAGACTAGAAGAGTGTGTCAGATTCCCTGCAACTGGAATTATAGACAGCTGTGAGCCTCCATGTGGGTGTTGGAAGTCAAACCCAGGTCGTCTGGAAGAGTAGCCAGTGCTCTTAACCACTGAACCATCTATCCAGCTTCCCACCTTATTTTTTTTCTCAGTGGCCTGGAACCAAGTAGGCTCTGCTGGCTGACTAGGGAGCCCCAAGGCTCTGCATAGATCTACTTCCCTGGCACAGGTATTATAAGTGTACACCATCATACCTGGCTTTTAAAAAACTGCGCATTTTGGATATGGAACACAGGTTTTCATTCTTCAAAGGGAAACACTTTTACCAACTCAGCCTTCTCCCTGGCTACAGAGTGTCACATTCACAGATCCTTTGATCCTGAAACCCTGTGAAAGCAAAGGCTGTGCTAGAACTGCTTCTGTCTCCTGGGCCACACATCTTGCACAGCTGTGTATCTCTTCAAGCCATTCCTGTTCCATCACGAACTAACTGGCTATCACACTTGGTCGTACCTTCCTATAGAATGACTTAACTGCTGTAACCAAAGAAGGAAAAGTTCTGCTCACGAGCCTGCAAGTGCCTGAGACTGAAGAAACTGTCAGTTCAAGTCTTGAATGTCCTCAACACATAAATGGCGACTGGCAAACTATTCAAAAGTAAGCACTCCCTTCTTTTAAAAGCCACTTATATTTTCAAACTTGGAATTTTACATTGTTTGTTGCTGTTAGGTATGAAAGTATTTCTGGACCTCTGGAAGTCTGGGAACTTCTTTTCTGGGTTAGTTTGCAGACAGTAGTTCACTTGCAGAATTAAGTTCCCCAGACATTGATTTTTCTTTGCCCGAGCCAAGTGTCATAGTGTCATAGACTATTTTTTGCTTATAATTCCTTTTTTTCCTGTTTTTGAGAAAGGATCTTACCCTGTAGCTCTAGCTGGCCTAGAACTTCATATAAATTGGGCTAGACTTAACCCTACAGATATCTGCATTCCTTTGCATCGTTACTACTAGATTAAAGGCATGTACCACCACGATTGGTCATCCATTTTTTCTTTCTTTCTTGTTCCTATAGAGGATATGTTTATTTTGGCTTGCAGTGTCAGAGATTTCAGTCTTTGCTCACTCCACCCTGTCACTTTGGGCCCATGACAGGACAGTACATCATGTTGGTTGGGAATGTTTTAATTCTTAATTGACAGATTAGGTTTAGCTCTGTACCTGCATCCACAAGTGGTTATTTCTAAGGAATTCTTTGGTTTCTGTTTATCAAGGTTGCTGGCTCAGGTGCATGATATGGAAACTGCCTTTGATGGATTTTGGGAAAAACATCAGCTGAAAATGGAGCAGTATCTGCAGCTGTGGAAGTTTGAACAAGAATTTCAAGAGGTCAGTTAAAGCAGTTCTTTCCTTGTAGTGGAGGCCCTTATTCATGAGCGTTAGAAGGGCAGTCTTACAAGATGCCAGTTTTCAGCTCAGGGAGAATATAGGAGAGAAGTTCCTTAACAGAACAAAGAAAATCTCTGCTAACTTCCAAGCCTTCACTTCTTCCACTGTAACAAAGCACTGTCATGTCATTTAGTATGATAGGGACAGTCTTTCTCTACCTTCATGGTCATTCTTTAAACTTATTTTCAATATGAAGTGCTTTTAGGCTATAACATAGTTTTCCAAGGAAGTTATACCTATTGATTGTTATTGTTACATACCACACACCATAGGTGTGGCCATTTTCTCCTAAACATTTTTCTTCTTATAGTAAGAACATTATCTTACAGAATCATTGTTCACTTATCAAAATCACTACATTCAATGGCAGTACAAGACCTTTATGTTACCTGCTGTAATTATTCTAATTCTGTGAGTTAACTCAATAATGTCCTTAAAACTACCAACACATGAGCGCGAGTGCACCCCCACCCCCACAGATAAAAAAAAAAAACAAAACGGCCCATCTTGTTTTTTGAGACAGGGTTTTTCATTGGCTGTCTGGTCAGAGAGACTTATGTACCTTCTTGTCTCCACCTCTTCCACACTGGGATTGTAAGCACACAGCACCATGCCAGACTTTAAAAAAAAATGGGCCAAGCAGTGGTGGCACACACCTTTGATCCCAGCACTTGAGAGGCAGAGGCAGGTGGATTTCTGAGTTCGAG
>BDUI01003048.1:11923-49026 GCA_002335545.1 Apodemus speciosus | reverse complement strand
GAAGAAAGAAAGAAAGAAAGAAAGAAAGAAAGAAAGAAAGAAAGAAAGAAAGAAAGGGGTTCTGAGTATTGAATTTCAGTCATCATGTCTGTGTAATAAGCACTTTTACTGACTTAGCTGTTGCCCCATATCTCATTGCTATTCTTTTTTTTAAAAAAAATATTTTGTTTTAAAAGATTATTTTATTTATTCGTGTGTGTGTGTGTGTGTGTGTGTGTGTGTGTGTGTGTGTGGGTGTGGGTGGGTGCCTGCATGAACTTACCTACAGCATATTTGTGGCTATGCCTGTAGAGACCAGAGAGTGTTGTAACCCCTGGAGCAGGAGTTCTATGTGGCAAGGAGGAGTACCCTGATATGGGTGCTGTGGATCAAACCCAGGTCCTCTGCATGAGCAGTAAGCATTTTTAACCTTTAGACATCTCTGTAGCCTGTAAAGGATTGAAAATGAGGTTTATTTATTTGTTGTTTGTCTTCAGACAAGCTCTCACTCATAGCCTTGGCTGGCCTGGACCTTACTATATAGACCAGGCTAGACTGGAACTCACAGAGGCCCCCCTACTTCCATCTCTTGAGTTACTAGGGTTAAAGGTATGAGTTACTACACCAGACTAAAAATATTTATTTTCCGTATTTTAAAATTGTGTGTATTTGTATATGTGGGCATGTGTAAATCAGTGCAGGTGCCTGTGAGGCCTCTGTTAACCTCTGAGCCATCTCACCAGCCCTTGTCTTCCAATGATATTCTGAACTTTGATATTTCAAACTGGTTACTCTATTCTTGTGATATTTGTTAAGGTTTTTTTTAATTATCTTCTTCCTTTCTCGCTTAAAGAAATAATTCAAGTTCATCTTGTATGTGTTCTCTCTTAATCTTGGAAACCACCATTTTCCCGAGGAACCTTGGTTACTTTTTATGGGAAATGGTATCAAAGATGAAGCTATGAGTGGAAGGTGTGCTCCTTGCTACTGGAGTTTCTTGTTTCTAGGGCCAGTTACTACAAAGCTGGGGAAAACATATGCACATATATACAAGTATTATATGTGCATGTATATGCATTTATGCATATGTTCATATATGATTACACATGTACACAGTGATCTTATATAGAAACCTGTGTGCATGGATATCTATGAGGCTGTGAATAAAATAGCTGAACATATTCTCTATGTGTGTAATTTTCTCATTGGCATTCCCATTTAATAGCGTTTCTTATTTAATGTGATCATTACTAAAATTGAATGGTTAATAATTCATGTGCTCTTAAAACCTTTATTTCTTGTTTCTAGTCTGTGACTCAAGTTGAATTTTTATTAAGTCAACAAAGAGAACTGGGTGATCTAACAGGGAACTTAGCTCAAGTAAAACAAAGACTTAAAAAAATAGAGATCTTGGATGATAAATCACAGGTAAGATAACATTTTAATGGTTGTTTGTATTTCACTAGGACTTAGTATACGTGTTTATTATACTTAACCTCTCATAACTATATAATTAACACAATCATATTAGCCTAAAATTCATCCATTGTAAGTGTGGACCTATGGAGATAGGAGATAGTGCAGATGCATCATGAAGCTGTAGGAAACTAAGTTGTAGGATCTGCATGAAAGCCGAGTGTAGGAAGGAGACTATAAATCATCTTAGATGTTAGGAAAAAAATGACTATCAAGAATGGAGTTGCCGGGCGGCGGTGGTGGCGCATGCCTTTAATCCCAGCACGTGGGAGGCAGAGGCAGGCGGATTCTGAGTTCGAGGCCAGCCTGGTCTACAGAGTGAGTTCCAGGTCAGCCAGGGCTACACAGAGAAACCCTGTCTCGAAAAAACAAAAAAAAAAAAAAGAAGAAGAAGAATGAGTCTCAGATACATAATGAGTTTTGGGTTAGTCTACTCTACATGGGATCCCATCTCCACAAAAAGGTATTTGGCATCTGGAAGTTATGCAATAATATAAGACTATGCATTTTTAATGTCTATCATGATACATGCAGTTGAATCAATTTTAGACCCACATAGACAGCTCTACTTAGGTTGAATAGAAGGTAAAAAGGCCTACTTTGTAGAGTATTAAATGTCTAGGAAGGGCTTAGCATAGCTCCTGGATATATAGTATGTGCTCAAAGGAAAAGCAGTTGTCAGCATTCTTGTTCATTCTAAAGCTTACATTCATGACTTTCATACTTAGTAGACTGCCTTTGCTCTCCTGTCTTGTATACCACAGCAAAACAATGCTTTTATAGATATGTTCTTAGAAAACAGACTCACAATTGAACCACGAACATGTGCAAATTAAATCTACAGGTYAGAGGTTGCAGTAACCAGTAAAGGCATTAGGCTTGCAGACTCTGATCACAGACCACATCTCCCTATGACATCATGGAAAGAGAAGGTGAACTGATTAGGAAGCTGGGAGCTTTGTTTGTTTTTAATACACCTTTCTAATGTGATTTATGATGTATGGCACAGAACTTGTCATTTGAAGCATTCAGTTCTGTAGTTGTCCTAGTTTCCTTCCCATTACTGTGACAAAACACTCTGAGCAAAAGCCACTTTGGGCAAGAAAGGTTTATTTGGCTTAAAGTTTTAGATCTCAGTCCAACTTTAAGGAAGGGCAGGAGAAGAACCTGAAGAAAACATCACGAGAGAGTGTTACTTGCTAGCTTTTTTATTGGCTTGTGCTCAGGTAGATTTTTATATAGCTCAGGACCAGCTGCCTAGAGATGGTGCTGACCAGTATGGTCTGGGTCTTCCTCCATCAATTATTCATCAAGGCATCATTCACTACCATGGCCAGAGGTCAATCTGATCTAGGAAAGTCCTCAGTTGAGGCTTTCAGCTCACTCTAGGCTGTGTCAAGTTGGCAATTCAAGGTAGCTAAAACAGTAGTGGTCCTCGCCTTGTGGGTCACGACCATTCTGGGGGGGGGTGTCATATGACCGGTTTACAGGGGTTGCATATCAGGTATTCTGTATGGCATAACAGTAGCAAAATGACAATTATAAAGTAGCGATGAAACTAATTTTAGGGTTGGGGGTCAGCACAACATGAGGAACTGTATTAAAGGGTCACAGCATTAGGAAGGCTGAGAACCACTACTCTAGTGCATTTAAAAAACAACTCTCTATTTTAATTGTGTGTTTCACAATAGCTAGGCAGGTTGGTCCCAGCTCAGCTGGGCTTCAGTTTGGGAAACATTATGTATGTTTCTACTATGTTTCAATCACTGTTCTAGGGGAGTCAGTAGTTGATAGAGTGGATGTAAGGCCATGAGAGTCCCTTTAGGTATGTCAGAAGCACTCAGGTAAGGGGGGCACTGGAATTGACATAGAAATGTATTAGTTTTCATTTTCCAGGTGTTTACTTTATACTGGGTTCTGTGTGTGTTTTTGCTTTATGTCTGTGCACACTCGAAGGCACTCTATATCCTGAGTGGAATGAAGAAATTGACCATCATTTTATACTCAGAAATTCGTGAGCTTCTGATAGTCGCTGCTGTAACTAATCAATATCACTGTAAGATTTGTGTGTGTGTGTTTTCTTTTGTTGAATGCAGAAAAATGGTAATGAAATAAATCATGTTTTGTGACCATATCCCCTGCCGAATGTGTTCTTTAATGAATCTTTCCCTTTCTCCTTTGCCCTCCTGTCGCACCTGTTATATGAGCCGAGATCATACGATTGTGATCTTTCTCTCCTCTTTCAAATCAGGAACTGTTAGCCAAGGCCCGGATTGTGATCCTCCATGGCCACAAGCTGGCATCGAATCACCACTATGCACTTGATTTAATCTGCCAGAGGTGCAATGAGCTGCGTTACCTTTCTGATATTTTAGTTAATGAGATCAGAACAAAGCGGATCCAGCTGAGCAGGACTTTCAAAATGCACAGACTCCTACAGCAGGTAATAGGATTGGAAATGATCCACTTTTGAAAAAGGCCATAATTGTTTTTTTTTTTTTTTCGAGTTCTCCAATCTTCATAGTCTTGCCCATTTGCGTTATGGTATACCTTTCATCTTCTTACATACTTGCCCATATGTCTTAGGATACACATTTCATCTTACATACTTGCCCTTGTGCCTTTTATGGTACATATTTTGTCCATATGCGTCTTCTTAGAGGTCAAGGGGTTAATGTCTACAGTTAGATTTACATTTGTAAGAGATCTTAAACTTTGAGCCTGATTGTGGATAATCAGTCTATCTCCCTATTAATGGTAGATTTAGTATAGTACCAGTTTTGCCCCATTTTCATTGTGGAGACAGTGAGGGTGATGGCCTCCTTTCTAGTTTAAGTCTATTTCTGAAACCTGGTGATATTCTGCAGTCAGAACACATAAAAACCCAGGGGACATTTTGCAGAAGCCTGAAATTCCTTCTACATTTCATAGTACAGTACTAAAAATTAACTGGTAAATGAAAAATATTCCGCCATGCCTATGGGTCAGTGAATGAAAATGCCACCTACAGATCTAGTCGTGGCACAGGAATGTAAACAGGAGTGCCACTTATCAACAGTACATTGGAACATAAGGATGCTAATCTGCACATCTCTTTTTTTTTTTGGTTGAAAAAAAAACGTTATTCTTGTCCTTGGCAATCATTAAGCATTGATATTATTACACTTTATATTTTGTTAGAAGTTTCATATTTCAGTCATGGCTTTGTAGAAAATAACGTGCAACCAAACTGTTAGTGTTGAGAAAATGGCCAGACTCCTGCTGCTGCAGGAGAAATTACTTGTTATAAAATAAATGCAGTGCTTCCCAACCTTGCCTCTGCATCAGCAATACCTGTGGAGCGCTCTAACAGTATAAATGGCTGGCTGGCAGCCCAGAGCTACTGAATCAGAATTTCTGGGGGCAACACCACATATCATTTATTAACAGCTCTGAAAGCATTTTTCTTTTTCTTTTCTTTTCTTTTTTTCTTCAAAAAAGGGAGACAGAATCTCACTGTGTAGCTCTAACTGGCCAGGAACTTGCGGTGTAGTTCAGGCTGGCTTCAAACTCACAGACATTCACCTGCACCTGTCTCCTGGGTACTGGGATTAAAATTATATGCCACCACATCTGGGCTTGGAAAATAATTCTGATTGACAGAAGTGAGACAACCCCAGCCCACAAGATGGTTCAGTGGATAAGGCTGATGAACTTTGTTACCTGAGTCTAATGCAAAGGGTCCATGTGCTGGAAGGAAAAAAGTGACTCCTGCCAAATTGTCCTCTGACTTCCACACGTATGCTACAGCATGCGCATGCTTTGTGCATCCACCCACAATGCCCTCTCCACCTTTAAGATGGAGCACTACAGAAACAGGAGGCGGTACTTTGAATGTTAAGCCTATGTTCCCCTTATTCATTCTTATGTTTGCCTCTTTGATTTTTGTGATTGTCGTCATCAGGCACGTCAGTGCTGTGATCAAGGGGAATGCCTCCTGGCTAACCAGGGAGTGGAAAAGTTTCAGACTAAAGAAGATGCTCAGAAAGCCCTTCAGGATGTGGACAACTTCCTTCAAATGTCTATGCCTTTCATCAATTATGATATCGAAAGCCTGCAATATGAATTTGATGTACTCCTATCTCCTGAACTCAAGGTGGGAGACAATCTATTCAAAGAGCAAACTAATCACCATGGTGTAAGAGTTTACTATCTCACAGCCAACTTTATATTAGTGTGTGTATCCCCAGTCTTCTTTGGGACTTTGGGGTGATAGTTCCACTGTCATGTATCAGAGAATCCACAAGCATATGTTTGCCGTATAGTAAGACTTTCACTGTTAGCTTTGAATCTATTAATATTTGTTATTACTAGGATTTTGAGACAGGTTTCACTCTATAGCCTTGGCTGGCTTAGAATTCCTTGTGTAGACCAGGCTGGCTTCCTGTTACTAAATCCAGTCTGACTTAATTGTTTTTAAGTGATTTAAATCACCTGTGAGCTTTCACATGTATTTAGTTCTGCATCCTCAGAGATGGGCAGCTAAGTGGAGTGGAGTATTAGGATCAGTTTTATGATTAACACGTTCCACCCCCTCAGGATGGTTACACCGGAACTTTAATTTTATATTTACATGAAGAAAATACACTGATATTTTCTGTTTCTTTACGAAATTTGCTCTACTTATGTCTTATGTTTTAAATAAGTTGTTTCTGTGTTTGTGTTACATGTTTGTATGTGGATTTGTACTTGTGTCTATAAACACATGATATACATTCTCTCTACCATATTTTGAGACAAGGCCTTTCATTGGACCTAGTACTTGCTGATTCAGCTACACTGGCAAGCCAGCAAGCCCTAGGGATTATGCATTCACACTACCACCATGGGTTCTTGGGATTCAAATTCAAGACCTCATATAGAAAACACTACCCAATAAATCATCTCCCTAGTCCAGAAATATTCTACCACAATATAATCTAAAGGTATTTAACTTTGATACTTATATATTCATTTATTTGGTTTATAGAATCTATATCATATATATCACATCTATACCATAGTTGGGTGAATGTGTATATGTGTGCATGCAGGCAGGAGCCAAAGGTTGATTTTCTGAATCTTTCTTAGTTACTTTCCTTATGTTGAGACAGAGTCTCCAGTGAAATGGAAACGCTCATTGATTCAGTTAGACAGGCTGGCCAATGAGCTCCAGGGATTTTCCTGTCCTCGYTACCCCAGCACTGAGGTATTCTTGCCATGCCTGGATTTTATATGGCTCGTGGGCTTCTGAACTAAGGTTTTCATAGTTATGAAGCAGGCAATTTAGTGACTGAGCGATCTCTAGGTCCAAAAATTCATTTTTAATCATGTCTGATGAATGTTAAAGTAGTTGTTATGACTTATTTCAGAAAGTAACTCATAATTTTTTGAGACAAATCTGGCTATGTAGCACTGGCTGATGTGGGACTAGCTATGTAGACCAGGCTGGCCCTGAACTCAAGAGATCTGCTTGCCTCAGCCCCCTCAGTTCTGGGATTGAAGATGTCCTCCACTCTGCACAGCAACTCATGATTTTCTATTTTGTTTTGTGTATGTAAGTGTTTTAACTGTGTGCATGTATTTATGTGTGCTGTGTGCAATGCCTGATGTCTATAGATGCCAGAAGAAGGTATTGAATAAACCCAAACCTAGAATTAAAGATGTTTCTAAGTGGACATGTGGTCACTGGGAATTGAACCCATGTCCTTTGCAAGAGTAGCCAGTGTGCTTAACTGCTCACCCATCTCTCCAGCCCTAGCTCATAGAATTCTTATGCAATTCATAGGCTCAAATGCAGAATATACAACTAAAGCTTGAAAATATTCGAAGTGTATTTGAGAACCAACAGGCTGGTTCCAAGAGCCTAAAAGATGGACCTGAGGGGGCAGTCCAGAGTGTGATTCCTGCACCTGAAAATGTGATGAGATCCAGAACAATATTCTTTTCACCTAAACATGGTAAAGCAGCTTGTTTTCACATTTGCTATGTCTTTTTTGTCTTGCTATTGTTTCCTTTGATGAACATGATATATTTACTAAATTCCTTAAATCCAGATACATTTTAAAGCCTTTTAACCTCTTTGTTTATGCTTAATCACTGTTGTACAAGGCAGAGGTCAGAATGATATCCCTTTATGTTTATAAGGTGTAGTAGTAGCACTGAATTGTGTCAGATGATGGACACCTCAAAGTGGAACATTCTAGCTTGAGAAATGAGTGTGACAATTTTTCCAGCTTTAGACCTCCAGATTTTCTTCAAAAGGATGTGAATCTTATATGTACATGTACAGGTGTTATAAACCTGCATACTTACTGTTATTCCAGTAAGCAATTATTTGGTTGTTATATGATGCTTGTTTTTGAGYGTCTTATATAATAGGGTTGGATTGCCTTGTCTAAATAGATGCTGGCAAATGTTAATTGTGTTAGTAATTTTTGTTACAGATTTCATTTCTTTGCTTGAATCTTTCAAGTCTATTTAATTGTGGACTATCCTATTTCTTTCTAAGTTCTATATGAAAATAATTATTCTTGTAATGGTGTTGCACCTGAAAGTCTGAAAATATTATTCCCACAAGGATTTCCTAGAGTTATCTCTTCAGCTTTTTGAGATAGAGCAGTTTCATCTTTTGTACAAGTTGAATTAGTTGAAGAGTTGACCATATGACTAAGTTCAGTCTCTTTAAGCTAAATTGCATCAGTCACTTTACTAGTGCAGGAAACTGCTTTGAAATGCAGAGAAGGCTTGAGCCAGAGGTAATGAATAAATACAACTCATCTCCAGCACGGATCAAGTTACAAATGCATTGGAAGTTACATGGTTAGTAATTCCAAAATGTATACATATACATAAAATAAGATTGTACGAGCAATGTCTTAAATGAATAATGTTGACTATATTAAAAAATATACCACAGATACTAGAAGTATCAAAGATACTGAAAAAAGTAAAAAGAATAGAGTAACAAATGAACTGACTAAACCCAATAATTGATATATTTCTAAGCACAAACTAGACATCAGTTACATATCAGGATACTTCAGCTATGTGTCCTTAGTCACACTGATGGTCTCACTTGCCTTGTCTGTAAAATAGGGACAAATCCTTCTCACTTAAAAGGTGATCATAAAGAGAAAGTAAAAAAAAAATATCAGTAACGATAAATTGGACTATCCCTTCCTTCTGATTAAATCTCTTTTCTTAATAGACCCCCAAATGCTCAAGTGTCCCTGAAGCAGAGCACTTTGTATTGTGACCAGGCTATCCAAGACCCATTCGTGTCATTAGTCATTCAAAATTTTTGTTTTGTATTATTACATTTTTCTTTCTTTCTCGATTTCTTATTTAATGGAATTACACTTTCTTTCTGCAGTGGGAATTGGATATTCTTTCTTTCAAGCATGTAAAATTTTTTCAAAAGGTACCCATCTTTATTATATTACTTATCATCAATACATTTTATGAGTTTGTACACATGAAAAACCAGTTTGGCATCTAAAACCAGCAGCAGTTCTTTAATTCTATCTGCAAATAACTATCTAATTTTTTATAACAACTGTCCATTATTCTCTCTCAACATCGAACTTATCCTTAAAAATGACTGTAAAGAATAGAGTGTGCTTCTAAAGTCAGTTTTCTTTTCATAAAATGACCATTGAACAAAAAGAAAGAAGAGGAGGCAGGAGAGGTGGCTCAGTGGTTGAGAGTGCTTCCTACTTTCCCAGAGGACCCGAGTTCACTTCCCAGCATCCGTATGGCAGCTCAACATCACCTGCAACTCAAGCACCAGGGGATCTAATTCCATCTTCTGGCCTCCATGTACCCACCTGCCTACCCACACCCATATAGACATTTAAGATAAAATAAAATTCAAAATAAATGATAAAATACACATTTAAAAAAGAGTTAGTGAAATTAATGTGAATGAGGGCTTTCTTCATTTTTTAAGATTCTTATATAACTGAATTATTTGTTTGGAGTAGCTTAAATTTACTTCAACTTAAGACTACCTTGTGTATTTATGCAGACTAAGGTACCTTAATGGATAAATGGCTGGGATGGATACATAATTTTCTCCATCATCCATTATGGTTTGTAAATAAAACCAGATCACTGCATATTACCCTATTGGTCTATGGGTAATGCAGGTAATGCCATATTTCAGACTAGATTTCAAAACTTGGATTTGGTAAATCAAGTATTTGACCAAATCAAAGTGTGTGCTAATTTTTCATCAAAATGAGTCAAACTGGTTTTTTATTCTGTTTTGCTTGTTTAGTTTTTTTTCTCCTTCATTAAATTGAGTTTTCCATCTAGGATAGTGCCTGGCAACTAGCAGGATGTGCTAAGGTGTTTGAGGAATTCACCCTGAGTGGGAAGGGAAGCTATGGAAGAGCAATGCCAGGGAAAGATAGTGTTAGATATGGTTGGGCCCTGAGAGCTCGATTTCTAGTGTAGGGCTGACACCTAAGCTTCAGAGTGCTATTCACAACATCAAATTTCCCATAGAAGACAGTCTCATCATAGCCTACATGAACGTATCTCTTCTGCAAGCCATGTAAAAACTTTTCCTTCTCATCTGGTTAAGTGGTACTGTAATGTCCCCATTTGTCCAAGCTTAGATGCTCCAGCTCATTCCTATACCATTAATTGTTTTTGATGATAAATATGCCTTCTGAGCATCTAGTTATTCCTATCCTTACTTTCTTTACTGCCTCTTTCTGTATCCAAGATAACATCCCTGGTGGCCTTGACCATAGTCTCGTTGGCTCTCATCGCCACAGTCTCCTTGCCTCCCTTGCTCTTCTGTGTTACCTTGTGGGGTTTGCATAGATTGCTGTCTCTCTAGACTAAGCTTCCCGTGTTGCTCCATACAGCCTACTTACCTGTTTGCCGTTACACTTGCTAGACAGGATGCTTTGCAGGGACAGGATCTGCGTGCAAGTCACCTTTGCATATCCACAAACACAGAGCTAGCTTGTCCTATCACACAGGTGCTCAGCTATTTTGTATGTATGCCGTTACATTATTGAAAGAATGAATATATTTACCTTGCTTTTCAGAAAAAGATGTATCACAAAGATACACACATATAAATCTCTCAATGTATTTGCAACCAATCCATAATTTACTTTAATCTATTCTTTTGTTTGTCTGTGACTTTTACTTTTAAAGGACATCTGATTCTGCCTGCTTCTGTGAAAACCATCATTTCTTCCCCAGTGCTGGCAACTGAACACATGCTAGACAAGTGTTCTATCGTTAAGCTATATTGGCAGTTCACCCTCCACCCTGTTTTATTTTTTCCCAGTTCTGGAAATATATTGTTTAAAAATAATGATTAAGGCTTTGAACTTTTGATGAGGGTGTTTTAAATGAGCATTTTACCTTGCTTTGGAAATGTTTCCTGTAATGATTGGAAACATGTAAGGGTTTAAATCCACTTCCACTTCCTAAACAGTGTTAACCTTAGTGATAACTTATTTGTAAAATGAGATAGATGTTGTTCTCCATCTCTTAGCATAGATTTGAGAATTAAAAAAGAAAACAAATCATTGGGACCTGGTTGGGGTAAGTGCCAAATAAATAGTGGATTCTATACTTACTAAGATGAACTTGGATTTTTTGTCATTAATTTTCAAGTTAATAAAGTAATGACTTTCATTATAGCATTTTCATAAATAATTTGTTCTAATTTGAATTTGTGTGTGTGTGTGTGTGTGTGTGTGTGTGTGTGTGTACATGCTCACACTGGTGTAAAACCATACATACATGTAGACCAGAGAGTAAAAGCATACATACATGTAGATCAGAGAACAGTTTGTTGGGGTTGCTTTACTCTTTCCACCATATGGGTCATGGGGGACAAGATAAGCTCATCACAGTTAGCCGCAAACAGCTTTACTTGATGAAACATCTTGCCAGTCACATAATTTGTGTTCTTTTCATCCCTTCACCCCCCACTATCATTCCTTGTCTTCCCTGGACTCATACATGTAGGGCTAGATTCCGAGAAATCTTTGATCCAGTGAGTAAGTGAACTACGGTCTGATTGAATGTTTATGTGGCAGAATGCATACTGAGTTTGAATGTAATTGTGAACACTTAACAGCCTTTTCTTTTGGCAAGTAAGTGCATGTGTACTGAAGGTGAGGATGGGTAGTCCATAGCAAGCTCATGCTCCATGAGAAGTTCAGTTGGATTCATGTAGCTATCTAACCATTGCTATCTTCCGTAGAGTGCTTTGAAACACTAACAAATATATTAAAACAATTTCTTTCTAATAAACATGCTTGTGTTTTCATTAAAAGTGTTGACTTTAATTCTAGTTTAACATTATTTCACATTTCTCTACCAGTGAAAAAGTCCTGGAGACAGATTCAAGCTCAGAGCAACGTGAAAGTAAGTATAATTGATTAATGAACTCAATGTTGGCTGTGCTGCTACAATGGGAGCATTAGCATGGGTTTTCAGGCACGTTTTCCATTTCTTACACTGACCTTTTGAATTTGAAAACCTTACACGTATAAGAAAAATCTGCTGCCTATGTGTAATTACAGAAGTGGCATAGTCCCTGTGTGTGAGCAGTCTTTGTTGTTGTTGTTGTTGTTGTTGTTATTTTTGTTTTGTTTTGTTTTTAAGCCCTGGCTTACATCCAGAATAATTTCTGTAGAGCACTGTATAGAAGCTGCAGTCCCTCTTCATGCCGTTCACCTCCACACACCTAAGCAGTGCTGTGCCGTATGGTGCTTTCTGTCATCAGTGAATGTAGTACTGCCAAAATCAAGCATAAAGTCCAGTTTATCATGGACCATGAAGACACTGACTCAGGATGCAGGAAATGCATCTATTTGTTTCCTTTTTTATTTTTTTCTCTCTCCCCCTCCTTTTATTCCTCTGCCCCTTTCTCTCATTTCTTTTTTGAGCTGTTCTCTGGTTCACTATATAGACTATGCTGACATATATATATATATATATATATATATATATATATATATATATATATATAATGCACTGTTTTTATTATGAGACAACATTTTATTATGAGTTATTATTGTTAATCTCTTACTAATTTATACATGACTTTAAAAAAAAAGTCATGAATACACATATATGGGACCAAGCATAGTTCATGGAACATTCAGTACTGCCCACAATTTCAGGCATCCACTGACAGTCGTAAGGTGTATCCATGCAGGGGAAGTAGGTAGTGCATGAGTCTAAGATTTTGTTCTTTTCAGTTGTCTGTGATAGGCTGATATCTGCAGGGTAGCCTCCTCATACCTGCAGGACCTTCCTTGCACATTACTTGTTTGTCATTGGTAGTAAGTGGAACCAGAACATAACTCTAAGAGGCATTGCAGCGCAGTATAGTTTTGCAAACTGTAACTGGACTTCCTGGCTTTAATGCCAGACTCTGACTTATTGATGGTATAGCCTTTGGTAAATTCTCTTAACTTCAGACAATAAATAACTGGGGATAATAGGACATATGAAGTTAGTATAAAAAAGAAATAACATTTGTGATGCTCCTTAGTTTCCTATGTGTGGCATATAGTCATGGTCTAAGTTTTTCTATTATCATTACTGTAGACTAGAAAGTGGCTTTTGTTGATGTAAACAGAGGTATGCAAAATAAATCCCAGTTAGTACCTTAAATCTGCTCCTTTAGGTAACTCAAAACATTTATTTTACTAGTATATATCCAAGTCATTTTTAGAAAAATGTAGTGCTGTATATTAATTTATCTTCAAAGATAGGATTAGCATTAATTTAATATCCATGTATTTGTGAAAGTACTGTACCTACATAGAAATGATTGAAATTTTATTTTCATCGTTTCAGATCGAAGCCATTCAGGATAGCCAGGAGAAGAATTCTGATCAGTCTCCCAAGTTGGACAACAGCTTGGATATTTTAAAGAAGTATTCTTTCTTTTTTAATTTATATTCATATATGTATCTCACCACAGGAGGCTCTGGTTCAGTATATGTCTCATATGCTCAGTTTGCAAAATAGGGTCCTAGTGAGGGCATTAAAAGAGTACAAGTGAGTATCACAAGTCCTGGATTTAGATCTGAGCTGCTGTGATCTGTTCATGAGGCTTGAGGATTTTTCTTTGGTACTATTGTGTATTGTAAGGTGAGTGCTCTGCCACCCAGCTACATCCAGTCCCTGTTTAGGATTTCTGTACCTTTCATTTCCAGACTGCAAAGGAAAATGAGAGTTTTTTATTGTTTTATTTTTGTGTTTCCCAGTTTAAATCATATATGTGTATATATGCACATATATGCATATATATTAATCATATAGATAGATAGGTATAGGTGTAGGAATAGACTATATAGTTTTGTCTTCATGTCTGTGTATCATGTTCATACTTAGTACCCAGGATGGCAGAAGTGGGGGCCAGAGCTCCTGGACCTGCAGTTCCAATGATTGTAGACCTCCATCAGGATCCTGGTAACCACACCTGAGTCCTCTATAAGAGCAGCATGTGTTCTTAACTACTGAGTCATCTTTCCATCTCCTGTGTTTCCCAGTTTTACTCGAAAATAATAGGGAAACAAAAATGGACACATTTAGTATACGCAGTGTGAGATATGGTAAGGTGATTGCCTTTTGTGGTAAGAACACAGGTGCGTAAATTCTACTGTGCAAGTGTATGTCCTATATATAAGACATTTCATTAATGGTAGTAATAATAGTAACCGTRCTGTGCTGTACATTGGAGTCCCAGAATGATTCAACGAGTAAATGGAAGTTTGTACCCT
Source organism: Apodemus speciosus (assembly GCA_002335545.1). Taxonomy (NCBI): domain Eukaryota; kingdom Metazoa; phylum Chordata; class Mammalia; order Rodentia; family Muridae; genus Apodemus; species Apodemus speciosus. The sequence continues at coordinate 34,777 of BDUI01003048.1, read as the reverse complement.
TGGGCCATACCACGTGTTCTAGTTTGGTTTCTGTTGCTGTGATAAAGACCATGTCCGAAAGAAATCTGGGGAAGGAACTGGTTCATTTGGCTAATAGTTTTAGATCACTATTGATCATGAGAGGAAGCCAGGGCAGGGACATGGAGGTAGGAACTAAAGAGGAGGCCATGGAGGAGTGTTGCTTACTGGCTTTCTCTCCATTGATTACTCAATCGGCTTTCTTATAGAACCCAGGACCTGCAGTGCCTGAGCCCCCATATCAGAGGATTCCCCGCAGACTTGTCTACACACCAAACAGATTGGACGATTATTCAGTTGACATATTTTTCCCCAGGCTATTGTAGTTTTATGTCAAATTGAAAGCTAAAGCTAACTGTGACACCATTTCTTTTATTGTAAAATAAAGGAAAATCGATGAAGGGGCTTGTCAAAAGCTATACAGGATTATAGATACTATTTCATAGATATCAACAATGACCCTTTTTATATGACTTTATATTATTATGTTAATATTCTAAACTTGAAAATTCTGACCTATATATAAGTTTCATATCATGAGCTGGTCCTGAAGGCACATTCCTTTAACCGCAGGCCTTGGGGAAGCAGAAGCAGATGGCTCTCTGAGTTTGAAGGAAGCCTTATTTGCAGTTTCAGAGTAGTGAGGTCTGTCTCAAAAAACTAACGACAATAAAGTTTCATTTCCTGTTGTTAGAAATGGCCAGTAGTTTGCATCAAATTGCATGGAGATATGTATGTGTCCCAAGCTATGTAAGATAATTTAAAGAAACTCATTTTGGAAAAGGCCAGGGTCTAAATTATTTAAAGTATGAAAAAAAGAAGAAATGTACAAAGGTAGAGGATAAATAGGTTGCTTACATTAAAGAGGGGAGTAAAATTTAAATATGGTGGCTGGAAATCAAATGGTCAGGACCTGTATTTTATTTTAGTGACACAGATGGCACACAGTGTTGCTATAGAATCTTAAGTTTTTCTACTATTCCAGTGGAGGGGTGTGTGTGCATTTACATGTCTGAGAGAAAAAAGCCAGAAAATTACTGGCAAATGTGGAAAATCAAAACCTGGCATTAATTCTGATGTAGGCTTTGCAATATTTTAGTAAATTTGTTCTTAATCTAAGTGAATTAGAAATCATCTTTATGTTCACATGCAGCCCTTTAACATTTGCAACCCCTCACCCCTCCAAGACATACTCTTGCTTTGTATTCTTGACTGGCTCAGAATGCAGGTTAGTTTTGAATTCCTAGATTCTCCTGCCTCTGCGTCCTGAGTGCTGGATTAAAGGTATGTGAGTGCTGGAATAAAGGTACGTGAGTGCTGGATTAAAGGTATGTGCCACCACACCTGGCCTTTTTAAAAATATATTTAAGAGCCTTCTGGGTGGTACTTTTTCCAACAACTATAAAATAAACTTCATATTTTGATGCTGGAACAAAACTCCTAAGTATTTCCAATATACTAGCTTATTTTACTTTAGATCAGTGGTTCTCAAACATTCCTAATAATGCTGTGATTCGTTAATACAGTTCTGTATGTTGTGGTGACCCCCAGTCATACAATTATCTTGATGCTACTTTGTGACTATAATTTTTCTACTGTTGCGAATCAYAATGTAAATATATGATAGGCAGGATATCTGATATGTGACCCACAAAGGGTTGCAACCCATAGGTTGAGAACCACTACTTTAGATTATTTTTAATGATAATAATTGATCAATTGTTACGTGATATGAGAGTGGGACATTAACTGATAACCATGGTGTGTTCATTGTAGCCATGTCCTGAATGAGCTGATACAGACAGAGAGGGCATATGTTCGAGAGCTGTTTACTGTTTTGTTGGTAAGTGTAGCAAATTGTCCCCCCCCCCACTTTGCTGAACAGTCCCTGGCTACTTTCATTAGAAAGTTTTCTGAGCAGTTTTATGTTTCTGTCTCTGTCCTTGGTTGTCAGTGGGTATTTGCTGTTCTTTGAGACTACCTGTTGTTTAAGTGATTACATTTACATTCTGTCTCAGGAGTGTGGATACGTGATTCAGAATTTCTTACAGAAAAAGAGAAACTGTTCTCTTAGGGACATAACACATTGTTGTAATTATTCCCAGGCTGCTACTTAGAGGTTGAAATGGAAAGAACTGGGGGTTGGATAAAAATACTCATTTGACACAAATGCCATGGTACTAATTTGGTCTGAAAAGAAATCTAAGCACTTACTTTTAATTTAAGGAGAACTTTATATTTGGTGCTATAATTTTTCATAGTTGGTTTTGGTTTGATTTTCAACACTACAATAAAAGCCTTGAAGGCCCAGTACTACTTTTTATTCAGACCATGGAGTAGAAGCCTTGACTTCCTTATCCTACAGTCTAAAAAAATGCTACAGATAACTCTGACACCTAAGTGATATAAATGTTAAATTTCAATCAGCTGTGCCCACAAGTTTTCTCTATATTTTGCTGGACTTAAACTGTTAATGGTCCAACCAAACATTAATATAGACATTTCAAATACAAAAATTCATTTCTTTTTAATAGGGCTACAGATCTGAGATGGACAATCCACAGATGTTTGATCTTATGCCACCTCTCCTGAGAAATAAAAAGGATGTTCTCTTTGGAAATATGGCAGAAATATATGAATTCCACAACAAGTATGTAATTGCCAAATTCAACTTTTTGGTGATTTTATTTTTTCAAAAAGTTATTGCTGGGTGGTGGTGGTACATACCTTTAATCCCAGCACTTGGGAGGCAGAAAGAGATGGATTCCCATGTTTCGAAACAACCTGGTTCATATAGGGAATTCTAGGACACCCAGGGCTATATCGAGAGACCCTGATTCGAACACTATGGAAAAAAGAGCTTGTTTATTATTATATGTCACAAATAACCTTTGTCTAAAAATTCCACAGCATTTTCATGAGTAGACTGGAAGATTGCTCTGATGCTCCAGAAAGAGTGGGACCTTGCTTCCTGGAAAGGGTTAGTCTAATTACTTGCTTTTAAATTATCTAAACATTGGCAACTCAAAAAGTATCTTTTATATAAAGTAACCTTGGAGACAAGATAACTCCCTCCCTTTCCCTTTAATATCTATGGTTTTGAAGAATACTCATCAATTCCAGCAAGTACTTAATATAAAACTGTTTTGTTGGAAAAAATGATGAAAGGAATATTTAGGGCATATTTGTATTCTGTGGTATTAAGTGTTTCAATTACTCAGATTGTAGCAATAGAATCCAGGGACCACTCTACCTATGAAGATGTGAGAGATGGGAACATATTAATAAGTCACACTGAGCTTGGTTAAAGTTAGAATAGAATATGCCTTTTTAAAAAACAAAACTTAAAAGACAGAAAGTCTCATCATGTAGTCATAGATTTTTTTTATTATTAAATAACAAGTTATCTAGTTAATCCTCCTTTTGAAAGATCAACCTTCTCCTGATTGGAAATCACTTGAATCATCCATAGCTTGAGGTTATAAACAGTGGGTATGTAGAAGACACTCATGAAATGAAAGTTAATGTGTGAGGAGATAGATGAATAGAAGAAGATTAGGGAAAGATGATTCAAGGGAGAGCAAACTGTACAGCCATGTGCTTAGATGTGATGAACCAAGGGCCACGTCTAACTTGTAAGTTAGCTGCAAGCTTCTTTATTTAGACAGCCAGCAGACTAATAGCACAGAAAATGCACATTGGTACCTATTAGATCATGATAATAAAGAGCTTAAGGGTTTTCTTGTTCAACTCTAAAGTTTGGTGAGCAGGAGTTCTAAAATTGCTTGTAGAATTATGTATCCTGCTGTCTGGCCCAATGGGTGTGCTGTCCTTGGAACACAAAGCAGGATTTTTATGTCACATTCACTATCATGGTTGGTCACACACTGCCTTGCTCATCCTTTTTAAAAACAAAAATCCATATTTATAAATTGGTAATATATTTGCATTTGTGCTTTATTACAGAAGGATGATTTTCAGATGTATGCCAAATATTGTCAGAATAAACCCAGGTCAGAGTTAATTTGGAGGAAGTATTCTGAATGTGCCTTTTTCCAGGTATTAATTATTTAAGTATTAAACACATTCCTTTTGGAAGATATTTGAATATTTCTCATTAACAAATTCATTTTCTGCTTTGAATATATACGTGTGTGTGTGTGTGTGTGTGTGTGTGTAAGTGTGTGTGTAACAGCAATTCCCAACCAAAGTAAACACAAATGCACACTTACTTATAGGAATACATATTTGTTGTTCCCCAGAGGCCACCACTTTTAGCTACTTCTGGTATTTGCCTTCCTATCTCCAAATAACATGCTTGTCTTTCTCCTTCCTGCTTTAGAAAAATGACAGTTTAGGTCTCTTTCACGGTTCCCTATCCCATGACCATAGCCACATGAAATTCTTTTCTCCAAAGCTTCCAGTATATTTTTGTTAGATCGATTGGCTATATTTAACTCAATTATTAAGACTGGAATTTCTCTGGGCAGATGACTCATATTGTAAAATATGGTTGCTTTCCCTTCTCTTGTGTTTTTATTACAATTTCCTTTTTACTCAATTTTCTTGGAGTATAGAATATGCTTTGCTTTCTTCCTGCCTCTTCTGATTTTAGGATCATAAAATTTTTTTCATATGTTTACATGTATTGAGAGTCTTTAAATTTCATCCTAAAGAAATAACTTCTAGAGTTTCTGACCTGCTTACAACTTTCATCTCATTATCTAGGTGCATGTTATTTGGGGGCACTTCTTACTAGTCTCTTAAGTAGCCTGTCTACATGCCAATCTTTAAAAATATTTATTTAATTTCATGTGTATGAGAATCTTGCCTGTATGTATGCATGCACACTGTGTGCTTACCTGATGATGCTTATGGGGCTCAGAATAAGGTGATGGATCCCATGGAACTGGAGTTTGAATGGTTGTGACTCTCTATGTGGATTCTGAGAATGGAGCCAGTGTCCTGTGCAAAAGCAACCGGTGCTGTAACCAGCCGAGCCATCTTTCTAACCTTCTTTTACCCTCTATTGGGTAGAAGAAATTTAGAAAATACACGTCGGGTCATATATTTGCATAATTTTTTGAGAATTTGCATGAGTAAGAGTCTTTATTGTACTCTAATGCTTTGATTATAAAGATGGCTAAGTGTAGAATTCTAACTAAGAAATAATTATTCTGGGAAAATTGAAGATACCACTTGTTTCTGATTTTTAGAAGAAATATGACACCAGTTTGACTCTCTTCCTCAGAAAGACATGGGAACTAATACTTGAAGTTTGTTTACTAGCATTATTTTCACTCAATATCTTGGTATTTGGGGTATTTCTTCTTTAGACTTTTGTGGTAAAGGTGTRGAACCTAAGGCCTTTTTTATATACAAGGCAAGTATTCTAGCACCGAGCTGTACCCTGGCCCTTGCTATTCATTCTGAAACTGAGACCTCCGGTCCAAATTTACTTCTTTTTCATCCACCCTATTCTCCTTTTCCTTTTCTGGAATTTCCGGTATAAGGATGATGAAATCCTGGACTGTCACTATAACTATTGTTTCTCTGACTGCCAAGCTTTTTCTCTTTCTATTCTGCTCTCAGGAATTATCTGCTACTCTTCCTAATTGAGACTTTTATTGCTGTCATCATTTTCTAAACGTAAAATTTTATTGGCATATACTTATTATATAAGGTGTTGAATTTTATAACACTGATTTAAGTATATTCTGTGTATTAAACATAGTTACCTCCTATTACCCTTTCTTATTCTAACACCAATCTAAAAATGAAATCGAGGGGCTGGAGAGATGGCTCAGTGGTTAAGAGCACTGACTGCTCTTCTGAAGGTCCTGAGTTCAAATCCCAGCAACCACATGGTGGCTCACAGCCATCCGTAAGGAGAGCTGACACCTCTTCTGGTGTGTCTGAAGACAGTGACAGTGTGCTCATACATAAAAATGAAATCGAGTCATTTTTAGGAAAAAAAAGAGCAGTGCTAGAATCATCATATTAAAAGTAAAATATGCCAGACTCAAAATATAAAAACAAGAACATAGATGAGATCTCCCTAGTCTCCTTTCTCATCTCAAATAGTCCCTCTTTATTTGTATATAAATGGTATCTCTCTATATGTCACTCTATATGTCTATGTTCATGCTTCATTATGTCTCAGTAAGACKCCAGTGTATACCAAATTGTCTGTCCATTTGTCTGTTGAAGAGAATCACGTACTGTGAATGTCTATGCTTCAGACCTAGATGCCCAAGTATCTCTATGGAATACTGATTCCTAACGGTGGTATAGCTGGGTCATATGACAGTTCTATTTAATTTTTAAAAACTATGTGTATGTGTTTATGTTTGTGTGTTTGCAGATACATGTGTGTATGTGTGTGGACGTGCATGCATGCATGAGTATAAATGCTGTGGCATTGAGGCCAGAGATCAAATATAGTGTTATTAATTGGGTGACATTCACCTTGGTTTTTTTGGGACAGGGTCTCTCCTTAGCTTGGAACAAGATAAGTTGGATAGACTAACTAGCCACCAGGTATCAGAAAGTTGCCTATCTCTTCCTCTCCAGTATTGGGATTGTAAGTGTATAAGTGCTGTAAACCACCATGTATATCTTTGTTGTTTTGTTTGTTTGCTTTTGCTTTTCAAGACAGCGTGTCTTAGGGTTTTACTGCTGTGAACAGACACCATGACCAAGGCTATTCTTATGAGGCCAACATTTCATTGTGGCTGGCTGACAGCTTCAGAGATTCAGTCCATTATCATCATGGCAGGAGTATGGCAGTGTCCAGGCAGGCATGGCTCAGGAGGAGCTGAGAGATCTACATCTTTATCTGACTGCAGCCAGGAGAAAACTGACTCTTCTTCACTGGGCAGAGCTTCAAAGCTCACTCCCACAGTGACACACTTCCTCCAAAAGGCCACACCTCTCAACAGTACTACTCCCTATGGGAAAAGCACATTCAAACCACCACACAGGGTATCTCTATAAAGCCCTGACTGTCCTGGACTTGATTTGTAGATCAAGCTGACTTTGAACTAACAGAGATTTACTTTTCTCTACCTCCAGAGTGCTGAGATTAAAGGCATGTACCACCATCACCTGACATTTCTTTCTTCCTTCTTTCCTTCCTTCCTTCCTTCCTTCCTTCCTTCCTTCCTTCCTTCCTTCCTTCCTTTCTTTCTTTCTTTCTTTTTGAGACAGGGTTTCTCTGTGTATCCTAGGCTGTTCTGGAACTCACTCTGTAGACCAGGCTAGCCCTCGAACTCAGAAATTGGCTTGCCTCTGCCTCCCAAGTGCTGGGATTAATGGCGTGTGCCACCATTGCCCTGCTCTGACGGTTCTTAAATTTTTTTTGTCTTTTTAAAAATATTTTTTATAACTTTATTATTTTTTAATTGGATATTTTATTTATTTACATTTAAAATGTTATCCCCTTTCATAGTTCCCCGTCTGCAAACCCCCATCCCATCTCCCCTTACCCTGCTTCTATGAGGGTGCTCCCCCATCCACCCACCTACTCTAGACTCACCACCCTAGCATCCCTCTATACTGAGGCATCAAGCCTTCACAGGACCAAGGGTCTCCCCTTCATTGATGCCAGATAAGACCCCTTCAGCTCCTTCATTCCTTTCCCTAACTCCTCTATTGGGGTCCTTGTGCTCAGTCTGATGGTTGGCTGGAAGCACCTGCATCTGTATTGGTTAGGCTCTGGGTGAGCCTCTCAGGAGACAGCTGTATCAGGCTCTTGTCAGCAAGCACTTCTTGGCATCAGCAATAGTGTCTGCATGTAGGATGGAGTTCCAGGTGGAGGCAGTCTCTGGATGGTCTTTCCTTCAGTCTCTGTTCCACCTGTTGCCCGTGTATTTCCTTTAAACAGGAGCAATTCTGGGTTAAAATTTTGGAGATGAGTGGATGGCCCTATCCCTCTACCCGAGCGAGGGCCATGCCTAACCTCTGGATATGGTCTCTACAGGTCCTCCCTCCACTTTGTTAGGTATTTTAGTTAACTTCATCCCCACTGGGTCCTGGGAGCCTCTTGCTTTCCTGGCCTCTGGGACTTTCTTTCTGGTGGCTACTCCCAGTTCCCCATCCCCCATTGCTACACACCTCTGTTCAAATTCCTGACCCTCTGTACATCTCCCCAGTCTCCTCTCATACCTGATTCTGCCACTCTTTTTCCCCTCCCCCTCTTCTTCCTCCCAAGTCTCTCCCACCCTCTACTTCCCTTCTATGTAGGACTGAAGCATCCACTCTTTGGTCTTCCTTCCTCTTGAGCTTCATGTGGTCCATGAGTTGTATCATGGGTATTCATGGGTATTCCACTCTCTTTGCCTAATATCCACTTATCAGTGAGTACATACTATGTGTGTTCTTTTGTGACTGAGTTACCTCACTCAGGATGATATTTTCTAGATCCATCCATTTGTCTAAGAATTTCATGAATTCATTGTTTTTAATAGCTGAGTAGTACCCCATTGTGTAAATGTACCACATTTTCTGTATCCATTTCTCTGTTGAGGGACATCTGGGTTCTTTCCAGCTTCTGGCTATTATAAATATGGCTGCTATGAACATAGTGGAGCATGTGTCCTTGTTACATGTTGGAGCATTTTCTGGGTATTTGCCCAGGAGTGATATAGCTAGGTCCTCAGGTAGTACTATGTCCAATTTTCTGAGGAACCACCAGACTGATTTCCAGAGTGGTATCATTTCAATATCTTTTGGTTGAAAGTTGGTTTTATTTGATATTAGAATGGCTATCCCAGCTTGTTTCTTGGGACCATTTGCTTGGAAAATTGTTTTCCAGCCTTCACTCTGAGGTCATGTCTGTTTTTGTCACTAAGGTGTGTTTGCTGTATGCAGCAGAATGCTGGGTCCAGTTTACATATCTAGTCTGTTAGTCTACGTCTCTTTATTGGGGAATTGAGTTCATCAATGTTACGAGATATTAAGGAATAGTGATTGTTGATTCCTGTTATTTTTGATGTTATTTTTATGTTTGTGTGGCTATCTTCTTTTGGGTTTGTTGAAAGAAGATTACTTTCTTGCTTTTTCCATGGTGTAGTTTCCCTCCTTGTTTTGGTGTTTTCTATCTATTACTCTTTGCAGGGCTGGATTTGGGGAAAGATATTGTATAAATTTGGTTTTGTCATGGAATATCTTGGTTTCTCCATCTATGGTAATTGAAAGTTTTGCTGGGTATAATAGCCTGGGCTGGCATTTGTGTTCTTAGGGTCTGTATAACAGATCTTCTAGCTTTCATAGTCTTTGGTGAGAAGTCTGGTGTAATTTTGATAGGTCTGCCTTTAAAGGTTACTTGACCTTTTCCCCTACCCTCCTTACTGCTTTTAATAATCTTTCTTTTTGTGCATTTGTTGTTATGACTATTATGCTTTTCTGGTCCAGTCTATTTGGAGTTCTGTAGGCTTCTCGTATGTTCATGGGCATCTCTTTCTTTAGCTTAGGGAAGCTTTCTCCTATATTTTGTTAAAGATATTTACTGGCCCTTTAAGGTGGGAATCTTTGCTCTCTTCTATACCTATTATCCTTAGGTTTTGTCTTCTTATTGTGTCCTGGATTTCCTGGATGCTTTGGGTTAGGAGCTTTTTGCATTTTGCATTTTCTTTGATTGTTGTGTCAATGTTTTCTATGGTGTCTTCTGCCCCTGAGATTCTCTCTTCTCTCTCTTGTATTCTGTTGATGATACTTACATCTATGACTCCTGATCTCTTTCCTAGGTTATCTATCTCCAGGGTTGTTTCCGTTTGTGATTTCTTTATTGTTTCTATTTCCATTTTTAGATCCTGGATGGTTTTGTTCAATTCCTTTACCTGTTTGGTTGTGTTTTCCTATAATTCTTTAAGGGATTTTTGTGTTTCCCCTTTAGGGCTTTTACCTGTTTTCTTGTGTTCTCTTGTATTTCTTTAAGGGAGTTATTTGTGTCCTTAAAATCTTTTATCATTCTCATGAAATGTGATTTTAAATCAGAGTCTTCCTTCTTTATTATTATTTTTTTTTGGTGTGCTGGAGCATCTAGGACTCGCTGTGTTGGGAGAACTGGGTTCTGATAATGCCAAGTAGCCTTGGCTTCTGTTGCTTATGTTCTTGTACTTGCCTCTCACCATCTGATTATCTGTAGGGTTAGGTGTTATTACTGTCTCAGACTGTGGCTTATCTGTCCTGCAAGCCTGTGTGTTAGCATTCCTGGGAGACCAGTTCTCTCTTGGAGGAATTTAGGTATGTAGAGCTGTGGCATAAGGTTAGTCCTGGGGTGCAGATGAAAACCAGAAGAATCCTGTCTTTGGCTGACCCCTGGTTCCTGTGTCTTGATGAGTCTGGAAGGGTCCCTCTTGGGCCAGGTACTTGAGCAGAAGTGATGGTCTCACCTGTTCTCTCAGGTATGTCAACACTCTTGGGAGACTAGCTCTCTCTTGGTGGGATTTGGTTGTGGACCGCTGTGGCACAGGATTATCTCCTGGTGCAGACGGAAACTGTAAGGATTCTGTCCCAGGCTGCTCCTTGGTTCCTGTGTCCTAAAGGCTCTGGATGGGTCCCTTGGAGCAGAAATGGTGGTCTCACCTGTGTTCGCAGGTGTGTGGGCACTCCTGGAAGCCCAGCTCTCTCCTGGCTGATGTGGCCCAGGTTCAGCTACAGGCACAGACGCAAACTGGAAGGATCCTGTTTTCAATTTTTTAAAATGCAGGTTCTGGGATATCTAACTCAGGTCTTCATGCTTACAATTAAGTTATCAAATGAGATGTCATTCTAGTGGTTTTTTGAGAAACTTCCATCCTGATTGCCACAGTGGCTGTGCAGGTTAATTTTCTGGACTCTCTGAGTTACCATTAATGGAATCTTGATTCTTTGTTTTAGACTTTTTTTTTTCATTTATCAATATGAAGATAATAATGTAGTTTTATTTTAAAGTAGTTTTCTTCTCTCTTCATGGTGCCAACTGCATTCAAACTGTTTTTTCTTCTTCATTAGCAGTGTCCCTCATCTTAGACACTGTTCTGAAATGCCTATTATTAGTCTTTTTGGTTGCATTAAAGACAAGAATATGAAATCTGATTGAATGTCTCTTGTGCATTTCTGGGTTTATTGAGTACAGGTCTCAGTCTTGGATCGTTTGTCTCAGATTGTTTCCTTTGGTGTGCTAATGAGAGATTGGGCGGGTGACTTTGTTACGATATTTATCCTTATACTTTCTCTTTAGTTGCTTAGATCTTTCAGGCTGCTGTTCAATATAAATATAATTGGCTGCTATTGTGCTTAAGGAAAAGGGATAAGGATCTTAGAGTTGTTGCATGTACAAGATATTCAACTCTCCCACTTGCTTTCTGTGTGCTGATCTGATCTCAGTTGATCCTTAGTAAGGCCCTCTGGCTTACTTTTATCATATCGTCTGTTAGTCAGGCTCATGTGACTTGGTTGTGCTTAGTGGAGCTTTTACATTGTTTATTGTAGATTTTAATGTCTATTTAATTTTGGTTTTGGCAATAGATTTATTAAGATGCAAATAAAATACAAAATTCATCCCTTTAAAGCAGTGGTTCACAATCTTCCTAATGCTGTGACCCTTTAATACAGTTCCTTGTGTTGTGGTGATCCAAACCACAAACTTATTTCATTGCTACTTCATAACTGTAATTTTTCAGCTCTTTTGAATCACAATGTAAATATCTGTACTTTCCAATGGTCTAAATCGACTCTTGTAAAAGGGTCATTTGGCCCCAAAGGGGGTCATGATTCACAGGTTAAAAACTATTGCTTTAAAGTATCCAATTCAGTAGTTTAACTATATTCATCAGTTTGTATGGTTATCTACACAATTTAAGAACACTTTTACCATTAAAAACTCCCACCCTAACGTTGGTCATGATAGCACACACTTGTCATTGCAGCACTGACAAGCCTGAGGAAGAAGAGTCTTGAGTTTGAGTCATGCCTGGGTTACAGAGTGACATCTTGCCTTTGAAAACAAATATATAAAAGCAAGCAACTAATGGACCAAGCCAAAAAAATAATAAAAGAGAGATTTACAGGACCTTGTACCTTCTAATAGTCACTTCTTACACTGACTTCCCCAATACATTCAGTTAACATTCAGCCATTAATCTGATTTCTGTGTTTGTAACTTTGCCTATTCTATTTCATAAAACAAAACTTAAACTATATGGTATTTTTATGTGGGTTCTTTTACTTAATATAGCTCTTCTGAATGCTGAGAATGTTTAATATAGGTCTTCATGTTTTGGCAACCCCCATTCATACACATATTTCACAGCTACTTCATAACTGTCATTTTGCTGTTGTTATGAATTGTAATGTGCATATCTGATATGCAGGATGTCTGATATTCTGCCCCATTGGGGTCATGATCCACAGGTTGAGCACTACTTAATATTTTTAAGCTTCACTCCATTGTATGTAACAATACTTTCTTTTTCTATTTGAATTTTTTTTGTTGTTTTTTTTTTTTTGAGACAGRRTTTCTGTGTGTAGCCCTGGCTGTCCTGGAACTCACTCTGTAGACCAGGCTGGCCTCGAACTCAGAAATCCGCCTGCCTCTGCCTCCCAAGTGCTGGGATTAAAGGCGTGCACCACCACTGCCTGGCTTGAATATTTTTCTGAGTGGATAGATCATATTTGACTAATATGACCATTAGTTGATAGACATTTGGGTTGTTTCTATCTTTTGTTTACCATAACTGTAGAAATTTTTTTAGACATGTTATTTATTATTATAGTATATGTGTGTTTTTCCTGCATTCATATTTGTGTACCATGTGGATATAGTATCTTCAAAGGCCAGAGGATGATTTTGTATTTGTTAGAACTGGAATTACAAGTGGTTGTGAACCATCATGTGGTAGCTGAGAATCTAACCCTGGTCCTCCAAAAGAGCAATTAATCCTCTTAACCATTGAGCCTTCTCTAACCCTGTTAAAAAAATTAAGCCAATTTTAATTTTCTTTTAGCTGTATACCTAGGAGTAGCTCTATAGTAACTAGTTACCTATGGTAACTGTTTAATGTTGAACAGGATCTTACCATGTAGTCCTGGCTAGCCTGCTATGCAGTCTATAGACCGACTCAGCCTTGAATTCACAGACACATCTGCTCCTGCTTCCTGAGTGTTGGGATTAAATGTGTGAGCCACCATGCTCAGTTGAGTTTAATGGCTAGCTGTTGGACTATTTCTAGAGTATATGAGTTCTGATTGCTCCACATCCTCACGAACACTTGTTCATATCTATTTCATAAACACTTTGAATTTTTCTCTTTTAGAAGTATGGGGTATCTCTTTGAGAAGGGGAAGCGGGTATTCTCTAACAGAAAAATACTGAGCTGTTTTGTCTTTTTCTTCTCTCAACTTACAATTAGATGTCATGTGTGAATTTGACTTTCAGTTTTTACGTTTTGCAAATATTTTCTTCCTTCTCAAATATTTTTTTTGTCTTGGGACAAATATATTTCATCATTCTATTTGGGTTTCATGATGGAGATTAAATGCTTCTGTCTGTCATCTTTAAGTGTTGATTATTTATTCTTATTTGAATTAGATTGTCTGTTGTATTTATTTACATTTAGTAGAAGGCCCTATATCTTATKCAGGTATAGTCTCCTCCCAGTCCTCTTGTGTTCTCCACACTTCATGTGCACATTCGTCCTAACCACCCCCATCTTTTACTGTGGTCCCTCCACTGTTCCCAGGACCCAATGTCATAACCCCTATATTTATAGTGGAAGCAAGCCAATTACTGAATGAAATACAGCACCAGTTGATGAAGTCTGTATTTTTCTTGCGATCTTAAAAAATACTCTGTTCTCATACCCAGTCAGATTTATATTTAGCACAACCTATTTCTTGTCTAGGCTTTCGCCTATGGAGCTGGTCTTTTATTAATAATCTTTGACAGATTGAAGAACGATTTAACCATTCTAACCTACTGTCATTTCCTGTATTCTCAAATTTTATGCATTTTATACCAATGTGAATTTATATGTGGAAAACTTTAGACTCTGAAATGCTGTAGTTTCTACCTTTCTTCTTTCCCTCCCTTTCTTCCCTCCCTGCCTTTGTTCCTCTCTTCTTCCTTCCCTCCTTCATTTTCTCCTCTTTTTTTCTTTTGTTTTTGAGATGGGCCTCTCTATTATTATGTAGCTCTGCCTGGCCTGGAATTCACTATGTAGACAAAACTGTCTTGGAATTTAAAGAAATCTACCTTCTTCTTTCCTCTTGAATGTTGAGATTGTAAGCATGTACTTTCAAATTTTTTTAAAAATGGTATTCAATTTTTCAGGTATATTATTTCTCATGATTTTTTTGTACTATATTCAGCAGTGATTTTTCTGATACATATTCCTTAAGATGTATAAAAGATTCACGTCTGGGGTCTAATCAAAGCTCCCTTGGTACTTGGCATTTCCACAAGACATGTTTGTTTATTTTTTATTAGAATTGTTAAAAAATTTTACATGTGAATATTTTGCATATGTGTGTGTGTGTGTGTGTGTGTGTGTGTGTGTGTGTGTGTGTGTGTATTTGCATTGTATTCCTTGCAACCAGAGATATGAATGGTTGTGAGTCACTATGTGGATATTGGGAACTTACCTCTGGTAATCTGGAAGAACAGCAAGTCCCCTTACCTCTGATCCATCTTTTCAGCCTTGGTATATGTCTTTTTAAAATAAATCACACTTAAAATTAGCTTACAAAGTAATTGCATATGGGATTTTTATATTTTGTTTGATTCCTGTGCCCCCTTTACATTTCTTAATTTAATATTTATTGATAATTGATCATTATCTCAGAAATCTGCTTGCCTCTGCCTCCAGAATGCTAGGCTTAAAGGCATGTACCACCATACCCAGCTGACCATTGTTTTAGCATACCAAACACTACTCTCCTTCCTGGTCCCTCCATCACTGAGTCTCTCCCTTCATCCCCTTCTCCTCTAAGAGGGTAGGGGCTGAATGCTCCCTGAGTATTCCCCCACCCTGGCACATCAAGTCTCTGCCACTGAGACCAGACAGAGCAACCATGAAGACTGAGCTGTGTGCTACATATGTGCCAGGAACCTTGTTCCAGCCCRTGCATGTTCTTTGATTGATGGCTCAGATTCTGAGGATTCCTAGGGGTCCAGGTTTGTTGACTCTTTTGGTCTTCCTGTGGAGTTCTCATCTACTTTAGGACCTTCAATCCTTCCCCCAACTCTTCCATAAGTGTTCCTGACCTCCGTCTATAGTTTGGCTGCGGGTATCTGCTTCTGTTTCAGTCAGCTGCTGGGTGGATCCTCTCAGAGGATGGTTATGCTAGGCTCCAGTCTACAAGCATAACAGAGTATCATTAATAATGTCAGGAACTGGTACTTGCTTGTGGGATGGGTTTCAAGTTGGACCGCTTATTAGTTGGCCTTTCCTTCAGTCTCTGCTCCATCCCTGTGTTTCCTTTAGATGGGACAAATTTTGGGTGGAGAGTTTTATGGGTGTATTGATGTCCCTATTCTTCCACTGGGCATTCTGGCTGGATACAGGTTGTTTCTTCATGTTCCATGTCCCCACTGTTAGGCACTGACTCCTGGGGCATCCCCTACCCTAGGTCTCTGGGACTTCTTAGAGAGATTCTCCCCTTACCCCACCCCTGGCAGCTGGAGATTTCCATTTTTCTGGTCCTCTGGGCCTCTCTCCTGTCCCTCCTCATACCTGATCCTGCCTCCCCATTCCCCTCTCCCTACCCGTTTTACCTAGATTTCTTCTTCCCTTTGCCTCCAATGACTATTTTGTTTCCCCTTATAATTGTGATTCAAGCATCATTGTTGTGTCTTCTTATTTAACTTCTTTGGGTCTTTGGGGTGTATCACATGTATTTTGTACTTTACGGCTAATATCTACCTATCAGTAAGTGCATACCATGCCTGTACTTGTGGGAATAGGTTACCTCACTCAGGATGATATTTTCTAGTTCTATTTGCCTATAAAACTCATCATGTCTTTATTTTTAATAGCTATATAGTATTCCATTGTTTAAATAAACCAGACTTTCTAGATCCATTCTTCAATTGAGGGACATCTGGGTTATTTCCAGTTTCTGGCTATTAAGGATAAAGCTGTTATGAACATAGTGGAGCACGTGTCTTTGRAGTATGGTGGAACAGATTTCGGGTATATGCTCAGAAGTGGTGTAACTCTGTCTTCAGGTAGAACTATTTTCAATTTTTTGAGAAACCAGCAGATTGAATTCCAGAGTGGTTGTCCAAGTTTGCAATCCCACAAACTCCTTTTACCACATCCTTGCCAGCATATGCAATCACTTGAGTTTTTTATCTTAGCCATTCTGGTGAGTGTAAGGTAGAATCTCAGGGATGTTTTGATTTGCATTTCCCTGATAACTAAGGATGAGCATTTCTTTAAGTGYTTTTTGGCTGTTTGAGATTCTTCTGTTGATAATTCATTGTTTAGTTTTGTGCCCCATTTTTTTTAATTGGGTTATTTTGTTTGTTAGAATTTAACTTCTTGAGTTCTTAATATATTGCATATTAGACTTCTATTGGATGTAGAGTTAATGAAAATATTTTCTCATCTGTAGACTGCCGCTTTGTCCTATTGACAGTGTCCTTTGCCTTACAGAAGCTTTGTAGTTTCGTGAGGTCCCATTTATCAATTGTTGATATTAGAGCCTGAGCCATTGGTGTTCTGTTTGGGAAATTGTCTCTTGTACCAATGCATTGAAGGATATTTCTCACTTTCTCTTGTATTAGGTTTAGTGTATCTGGTTTCATGTCGAGGTTCTTGATCCACTTGGACTTTAGTTTTGTTCAGGGTGATAAATATCAGTCTATTTACATTCTTCTACATGAAGAGATCCAGTTAGACCAGCAACATTTGTTCAAGATGCTTTCTTTTTTTCCATTGTATGGTTTTGACTTCTTTGTCAGAAATCAAGTGTCCATAGGTGTGTGGGTTCATTTCTGGGTCTTCAATTCTATTCCATTGCTTGACCTGTCTATTGCTGTATCAATACCATGCAGTTTTTTTTTTTTATTATTATCATCATTATTGCTCTATAGTACAGCTTGAGGTCAGAGATGCCAATTCTTCCAGGGGTTCTTATATTTTCTGGATAGTTTTGGCTATCCTGGGTTTTTTGTTTTTCCATATGAAGTTGAGAATTGCTCTTTGAAGGTCTATAAAAATTGTGTTGAAATTTTGATGGGGATTGCATTCAATTTGTATATTTGATTATTATCTTTTAATGACAGGAATGTCAAAGAAAATTGAAACACCGACTTGGTCTGGATTCCTATTTGCTGAAACCTGTCCAGCGAATCACTAAGTATCAGTTGCTTTTAAAGGTAATTACATGAAGTGTTTGCATGGTTCTTTACTTAAAAAAATATTTTATGTATTTGAATGTTTTACCCGTGTGTATGTGTAGCTTGTGTGTGCCTCATACCTATGGAGGCCAGAGGAGGACATCAGCATTATAGCCTGTTCTGAGTCGCCATGTGGGTACAGAGATAGAACCCAGATCCTCTGCCAGGCCAGTGCTCTTAAACAATAAACCATCTCTTCAGCCCCTACTTGTTTTTTATTTATTTATTTATTTATTTATTTATTTATTTATTTATTTATTTATTTATTTATTTATTTATTTATTTACTTTTGAATCAGATCTGGTAGTCATTTAAAAGGAAGCAGTTGACTAGGAAGCACTTGCAATATGTTGAAGGAGAGCAATGGCCAGATTTTACTGAACGATTTTTTTCAGTGTGCTCTTTCATGTTGTTGTATAAACGACATATGCAAGGTAACTAAGCTGTGAGTATATGGAGTATTAGCTGTTGGTCCTCCATATAAGTTCTGTATGAGTTTAAGCATAATCTTTTAGGAAAGAATTTTTCATATTAGGGAGATTTAAGTATATACATACTTGTTTTGATATATTTCCTATTGGTCTTTTCAATGTAAAATGCAAATGACATTCCCCTGGTTCAATAGAAAAAGATTAGTAGAATTTATATCTTGTATAAATACAATATTGCTTCTTTTAAAATGTGTTTCATGATACTTTATGCATCATGATTGACAAATTAGTGTATTTAGTGGAGGGAAACTCATGTAATTTCTTTGAACACTAATCTCTGATGTCTCTTTATAGCTGTTGGTGTTTAGCTCTAAACACACTGAGTACCCTTTGTTTTATATTTTTTCCTCATTATTCTACTTCTTCCCCAATTTTGATATTGTTATTAAATATAATGTTAATGTGACAGACAATATGAAAGAAATTATAAATGACAATCTTTGGATCACTGCTCAAAAGCATATTAGCTTAAAAGTATTCATTTTCCAGCAGTTATAAAAATAAGTGACTTACATTAAGTTTAATTCTTGACTTCTAATTTAGGAGCTTTTAAAGTACAGCAAAGAAGGTGAAGGAACTACTAAACTAAAGGAGGCACTTGACTCAATGCTGGAGCTGCTAAAGTCAGTGAATGACTCCATGCATCAGACTGCCATCAATGGCTATATCGTAAGTACAGTTTAGAGATTGTTGGAATTTTGGGGGGTAAACTTGTCAAAATCCCTTCTTTTATTTACTGGATTTAATTGGGAAATGCTACACAAGAGGTAAACAAATGGAGATAAAATATATGCATTATTATTGATAATGCTAAGTGGAGAATTGGCTGCAGATCAGCAGCCAAATGGGTTTTATGATATTTTCCTGGTCTGTAGCAGCCTACCATCAAATCTGGAACTTGGGAATTTTGGCTTGAATAAATGATTATGTCAGCTAAGCAAATACACTGTCCCTGAATTGCTGCTTGCCCTAGTCTAGAATAGATATGAACAAAGGGGTCAAGTCATTTTAGGGCTTGTTGCCTTTCCCGAAATTAGTTTCATCCAATGGTAAATTCATGTACCAATCAGGAATGAGGAAGAGATATGAACATTGCTCAGTACATCATTTTTTAATTGGGTTATTTGGGTTGTTGGTATCTAACTTCTTCAAAGTAACTCTAAGCAAGTGAAAGACTTATAATATCAAGGATTTCAATTCCTTGAAGAAAGAAACTGAGGAAGATCTCAGAAGATGGAAAGATCTCCCCGATTTTACTGGGCTTGCTTCAACTTTCTCTCCATTTAGCTTGATGTTGGCTATTGGCTTGTTGTATATTGCTTTGATTATGTTTAGGCATGTGCCCTGTATCCCTGATTCCTCTAATACCTTTCACATGAAGGAGTGTTGGATTTTTATCAAAGGCTTTTTCAGCATCTAATGAGAAGATCCTATGATACTTTTCTTTCAGTTTTTTTATATGGTGGATTATGCTGATGGGCTTTTGTGTATTGAACCATCCCTGCATCCCTAGGATGAAGCCTACTCAGTTATGGTGGACGTTGTTTCTGATGTGTTTCTGGATTCAGTCTGCCAAGATTTTATTGAGTATTTTTTTTTGAATCAATGTTCATTAAGAGAAATCTGTCTGAAATTCTCTTTCGTTTTTGAGTCTTTGTGTAGTTTAGGTATCAGGGTGATGACTGTGGCCTCATAGAATGAGTTTGGCAGTGATCCTTCTCTTTCTGGTTTGTGGACTAGTGAGGAATATTGATACTAGTTCTTATTTGAACATCTGCTAGGATTCTGCACCAAAACTATCTGGCTCTGGGATTTTTTTTTTTTTTTTTTTTTTTTTTTTTTTTTTTTTTTTGGTTAGGAGACTTTTGATGACTGCTTCTATTTCCTTAGACATTATAGGGCTTTTAAAAATAGTTTACATGATCTTGATTTATCTTTAGAAAGTGGATCTATCTAGAAAATCATCCATTTCATTAAGATTTTCCAATTTTGTTGAATACAGGCTTTTGATGAAAGATCTAATGATTTGAATTTCCTCAATGTCTGTTGTTAGGTCTCCCTTTTCATTTCTGATTTTGTTCATTTGGATACTGTCTCTGTCTTTTGGTTAGTTTGGCTAAGAGTTTGTCTATCTTGTTTATTTTCTCAAAGATTCAGCTCTTTGTTTTGCTGATTCTTTGTATTGTGTTCTTTATCTCTAACTGATTCATTTTAGGCCTAATTTTGATTGTTTCCTGATTTCTACTCCTTTTCAGGGTGTTCGCTTCTTCTTCTTTTTTTCTTCTAGAGCTTTCAGGTGTGCTTCTAAATTGTTGGCATGAGAACTTTCTAATTTCATTATGGAGGCACTTAGTGGTATGTACTTTCCTCTTAGCACTGCTTAAATTTGAGTATGCTGTGCCTTCATTTACATTGATTTCTAGTAAATTTCTTTGTTTCTTCCCTGACTGAGAGATCATTGAGTAGAGAGTTGTTCAATTTCCATGAGTGTGTAGGCTGTCTGGTGTTTCTTTTTTTGGTGAAGTACAGCTTTAATCCATGGTCTTCCTATAAGATACAAGGCATTCAATTCTCTTCTATCTGTGGAGGCTTGTTTTGTGACCAATATATGGTCATTTTTTGCTGAGAAGATTGTATATTCTTTTGGTTTTTTTGTGAAATATTGTACAGATGTTGTTAGGTCCGTTTGATTCTCAGTATCTGTTAGTTTCATTATTTCTCTGTTAGTTTTTGTGTGGATGAACTGTGAGATGGTGAGAGTTGGGTGTTGAAGTCTCCCACTATCAATGTGTGGGGTTCGATATGCTATTAAAAGCTCTAGCAATGTCTCTTTTTACAAATGTGGGTACCTTTGTCTTTGGGGAATAGATGTTCGAAATTGAAATATCACTTGGCAGTTCTTTTTCCCTTTGAGTATGAAGTATCCTTCCCTTTCTATTTTGATTAATTTTGGTTGAAATTCTATTTTATTAGGTATTATTATGGCTACTCAGCTTGCTTCTTGGGAACATTTGCTTGGAAAACTGATTTTCTAGCTCTTTACTCTGAGGTAGTGTCTATCTTCATGGCTGAAGTGTGTTTATTGTATGCAACAGAAAAATGTATCGTATTTTTCCATCTATTCTGTTAGCCTGTGTCTTTTTATTGGGGAATTGAGATCACTGACATTGAGAGATATTAATGACCAGTGATTGTTAATTCCTTTATTTTGATGTTGGTGGTGTTTGTGTGTGTGCTTGTGCTTCCCTTGTTTTTGCTAGTATGGAGTTACTTATTTCTTGGATGTAGTTTTCTTCCTTGGGTTGGAGTTTTTCTTCTAGTTTCTTCTGTAGGGTTTGATTTGAATGTCTTGATATATCTTGTTTTTTCCGTCTATGTTGATTGAGATTTTTGCTGGGTGTAGTAGTCCAGGTTGGCATCTATTGTTTTGTAGAGGTTACAAGATATCTGTCTAGGTCCTTCTAGCTTTTAGAGTCTCTGCTGAGGAGTTGGGTGTATAGATCTGCATTTGTTGGTTACCTGCATTTTTTTCCTTGCTACTTTTACTTGCCACTTTTAATATTCTTTCTTTGTTCTGTACAATTTATGTTTTAATTATTATGTGCTGGGAGGATTTTCTTTTCTTGTCTATTCTGATTGGTGTTCTATCAGCTTCTTTTATCTTTATGGACATCTCTTCCTTTAATTTGGGAATGTTTTCTTCTATAATTTTGTTGAAAATATTTTCTGGGCMTTAGAGTTGGGACTTTTGCCTTCTTCTATTCCTCTTATTCTTATGTTAGGGCTTTACAGGTATCCCAGATTTCCTGCATGTGTTGCATCAGGAATTTTTTAGCTTTAACATTTTCTTTGACTAATGAATGTATCAATTTCTTCTATTGTATCTTCTATGCCCGAGATTCTCTCGTCCATCTCCTGTATTCTGTTGGTGATGTTTGTATCTATTGTTCCTGTTCTCTTCCCTAGGTTTTCCACCTCCAGGATTCCCTCAGTTTGTGTATCAGGATATCCAGGACTTGCTGTAGTAGGGTAGCTGTGCTCTGAAGGTATTATAGTGCCTTGATTTCAGTTGATTGTGTTCTTTTGATGGCCTTTAACCATCTGAAAGGCTTTGTTCCCTGGATATTCCTTTTATAGTATATATTGGGATGGGGGTAACCTCAATGGTCCTGGTATGACAGGCCTCTGATGGGTATCCTTTGGCTGTATGGTTCTGGATCAGCAGGTCTGTATGACTCAGGGTCTGGAGGTCATTATGAATTCGTAGCTGCAGGTCTGTATGGTTCAGGATCCACAGGTTTGATGAGATGTGCTGAGAAAGTGGTGGGAGAATGGTCATCAGGGGATAGCAGACTGCTCAGGGCAGCTGGGGATGCCCCAGAGGAGTCAGCAAGCAGGGAAGGTAGGTTGGGGAAGGGAAGCTAGCCTGTATGGCCCAGGATCTCCAGGTCTGATGAAGGTAGGTGGAGAGGGGAGGGGCGAATGGAGGTCTCTGGGCACAGCAGACTGCTCAAGGTACCTGGGCATGCCCCATATTGCTCAGTGAGTAGTACGCCTGTTTGTTTTTTAAGGAGAGACAGAAAGGTTGGAATCTAGATGGAGGGCATGTAGGCAGGATCCAAGAGGACTTTGAAGAGCGGTAACTAACCACAATGTACTGAATGAAAAATAAAACCTTTTCTTTAATTAAAAGGGGGGTGAGAAGTAGGTTATACCCATAACATTTATGCTACTATTACATCAATTTGCATATCCTGCCATTCTGATCATTATTGTAGGTCACATGATTCACAGCTGGTTAATGCCAATTGACTATCCCCATAGTGGCCTGCATAGTACCTTCTAGTACTATGAGTGTTAACTTGTAAGGGGTAATAAAGTCTTATGTGATTTTTTTTGTTTGTTTTTTTGAGACAGGGTTTCTCTGTGTCGTTCCGGCTGTCCTGGCTGGCCTCGAAC
>BDUI01003046.1:96891-112308 GCA_002335545.1 Apodemus speciosus | reverse complement strand
GCCGTGGTCACACACTTGGTGCAGAAACCACAGCTTCACACAGGTATGGTATCCCCAGATTCAAAGTTTTCAGCCAACAGCTTCTCCCCTGACACCCTGCAAAGCCCTAAAAAAAGAGAGAACTCCATCTGGAACGCACTATCCTTGCCTTGCATGGCCTCATTCTTACAGACTCGGGGTGTGCCTCCTGGCTTCTGTCACCCCAACCTAGCAGGTCATTCGGCATTCTCTCCTTTTCTGTGCCCCATGAGTGAGCTCACACATGGCCTGGAGGTCCTGCCAGAGCGGCAGTGAGGCTGTTGTGCTGAGGCACAAAGCACGTCTCTTCACTTTTAACATCCCACTGTCCTAACCACCATTGACTCGCCAGTCCCACACCTTCCCTCCGGTCTCCACATGGCGGATTCTGGGATTCTACCTCTTTGTACCTCATTGTTGTTCCTTCTGCCTGGAACAGTGATTGTGAGAGCCCCTCCCCACCACCCCTGCCCCATGACCGCAAGAGGCCAGGCACTAGGCGAGAGGGGTACGGAAGAGCAGGTGGAAGAAAGAAAGCTGCTCTTGAGGAGTTGACCCACGCAAGGAACGCAAGCCTGGTTTGGCTTGCTCACTCTTACTGAGCATTCTTCATTAGATGCCTGTAAGGTGCTCAGTCCCATCTTCCCCAGCTACCTCTCCTCCGACATCTCCCTTGTCTCACACATCATTTCCCCTCTCAGTCCCCTTGTTGTTGTACCCGGTGGTTTCACTTAGTGTTCCCTGCATGCACACTGGATGCCGGACCATCTGTGGRAACATGGCTAGCTTTTTTAGAGATTGTATTCTGAAGGAAACTTGCTCTCCCTCCCCCAGAAGCCACCAACTGTCAACTGCTTCTAAGGGAAGGGTGGAACTTGCTGAGCCCTCTGTCATCCTTCCAGGATTCAGGCTCCGTCAGTCATAGCAGGACTTCTTTGTCTCTTCACAGCAATGGGTCCATGTGCACGACGGCCCTACAACATTCGATAAGCACAGTTTCTACTCCCTCCCATTCATATAATACTTCTGCCTCCTCTTCTGTAATGATTCCCAAGCCTTGAGGGAGTGCTTGATATAGATGACATCCTTRCAGCAAAGAGGTAACCAACACAGCAATTCTTTGCCAGTTATACATCTGACAGGAGGTTAGTATACACAATATACAAAGAACTGAGAAAAACAAAACAAGAAAACACTAAGWAAATAAATGTTTAATAAAAATGGAGCAGGGAATTAAACAGAATTCTCAAAAATAAATGAATAAATAAAAGTGGCTGGGACATTTTAGTGTCTAATATCCTCAGCTCTCATAGGACTATAAGTTGGTGATAATCTGAGGTTTTTGTCTTGCACCAGTCAGAATTGCTAAGATTAAAAAATTATTGATGACGAATGTTGACATGTATATGGGGAAAGGAAAGCATTTGGTCACTGTTGATAGGAGTGCAAACTGGTGCAGCCACTATGGAAATCAGTGTGGAGGTTTCTCCTCAAGCTAGAAATAAACACACCATATGATCTAGCTATACCATTCTTGGGCATATTCCCAAAAGACTTTATATCCTACTACTGCAGTTCTTGCATATCCAAATCCATTGCTGCCATAGTCATAATACTCAGGAAATGGAAAGGGTGTAGATGTCTATCAAAAAATGAATGAGTAATGAAATGGGGCACAGGATAGACAATGAAATATTATTCATCGGTAAAGACAAATGGAATTATTAAATTTGTAGGTAAATGGGCAGAACGGGAAATAATGATTCTGAGTGAGGTAACTCAGGTGCAAATAGGACCTAGTTTAAAGTGAGGTCTGCACTGCAATGGAAGCTTCAATGTGAGCAGGGAATGGGATAACCTCCCATCTCATTTGATACAGTATAGATCTCTCTGGGGCTCTGCTTAGACCACCCCAGTGCACACTGCTTGTTTATACATACATCCCTACCACAACACAGAGACCCTCTGAAGACTGCTTAAATTATCCATGCTGGTTGAATTGGCAACATAAATAGACATTGATTAACTCTTACTTGATGAACAGATAAATGGGTAGATAAGTAGATGGAAAGGTGGATGGATGGATGGATGGATGGATGGATGGATGGATGGATGGATGGATGGATTGATGGTCAGGTGGATGAATGCATAATCAGTGGATAAGTACATGGATAGAGAGTATATGGGTAGATGCAAGAGTTAATTGGTAGGTGGGTAGGGGCCATGTGGGTGAGTAAGTGTTTGGAAGGATGGAGAGATAAATATACTAAACTATGACTCAGAATTGAAAGAACTTCCCCCCTGTGCTTCCAGTTTTACAAACCACTGATTAAAACTGCTGTGTCCTTGATAAGAAGCACATCTTAGCGGCTCTCAGCTACGAGCTGGTGAGGACATCGTTTGCCAGTGGGAGAGAATTTAGAGTACACTGGGTGTGTTTGAGCATTGTTAAGGCTTCTGCTCGCATCCTTGAGAGATGCTCAGCAAGATCCTTGTGTGCTAGAGTGTGGCTAGGGATAAATGCTTCAGAGTGAAAAATCAAAACAATGCATTCGCTCCCCAGCAAGGTTTGGCTGGGATGGGGGCTAGGAGAGCTGTGGCAGAAAACAAAAATCTGTGTGGGAAAGAAGATGCTGGTTTTGGTCCATTTAATTGTGCATGGCTTATGGTGATGCAGAGGAGAGGAGAGATGAAAAGTGAGATCGGGAGGCCACAGGCAGGACAAAGAGGGAAGGGAAATTGTTCATATTTTATTTAGTCAGCACAGGACAGAAATGAGTATCTGCATCATCTAAGGGTGGAATGGCTACAGTGGCCCAATCAGGGATGCATGAAGTCCAACAAGAAGTTCTCAGGGAAAGAATCAAGGACTCAAGGACCGAGAACTGGTTGACACAGTCCAACCTCATGAAACACAAACACATTTTTCCTAGAGCACATCTTGAAGAAATTTCGGCCTCTTTCTGCTAGCTCAGATTCCTGGATCCCACATCAGAATCAGAATCTCTTGGCAGGATTCAAAAATAAACATTTTTCTAAAAACTTTCAATTAATGTTGCGTATGTATTACATGTGTTATGGGGGTGTGAAGGGGGACATATGCCTTCTCACATCTGTGGGGGGCAGAATTTATCCTTAGAAGTCCTTGTACTTGAGAGCAAGTACCTTTACCCACTTAGGCATCTTGCGAACATGGGAATGTCTATTTTAAAATCAGACCCTAAAGTTTGAGRATCCCTAGAAAAAGATGGATTTGAGCTCTCTTCCCCATGGCATCTCAACAGACGAAGTTAACTGGGATATATGGGGTGAAAAAGTGAAGTCTGACAGCACATTATGGAAACAAATCAACTCTTAGAAACAATAAATAGAAAAAAAGAAAGAGCAGGCAGCATCCTAAAGGACTCATTTTTGGTGATGTTTGCAAACTCAAGGAGAAGTTTTGCTAAGGGGGCTTTTTTGCAAGAGAAAAATGTCCCTGTTTAAGCAGTCACTCGAGCATACCTCTCTTGAATGCTTCCTACTTTAAGCATTACATGGACACTAAATCAGATTCTGTCTCCCTACAGTTCTCACTAGATATCTCAGGATGGGCACTGGTAYCCATTTCTATGTCTTGGCAGCCTACCAAGGAAAGCTTGGTAGATATGAGCCTGGAGCCACATTGGCTTAGAGACCAAACCTGTGATTTCCTTGTTAATATTTAGAAATGTTCCTATGTGGCTTGGGAAATGATTTGGTTATTAAAGTGCTACAAACATGATGACTAGAGATAGTTCTCCCAGAACCCAAATCAAAAGGAGCTGGGGCTAGTAACAAGCATCTCTTATCTCAGTGTTAATGAGAGAGAGATAGGGGGATTCCTAGGGCTTACTAGGCAGGCCGTTTACCAGAATTATTAAACTCCAGGTTCAATGGGAGACCCTGACTAAACAACAAACAAGCTTCTGGCTTCCTCATGTCTCCCTTTCCCCCTCCCCATGTCCCTCCCCCTCACCATGTCCCTCCCTTCTCTTTCTGCCTCCCTCCTTCCCTCCCTCATGGACACATGGAACTGTCATACCTAAGATTTTGCAGGACTTTATCCTACCAATAGAGTCATCATAAGAGTAACCACCACTCCTTGCAGCAGCCACCAGTTATGAGGTCACCTGTACAAAGCAATTCAGGAGAACAAAGATTCCCCTTCCTAGACCTGGCACTTGGAAAGAGGCTCTCATCTCTCGCCATCTCTTTCAAAGAACTAGCACAATGAAACATAAAGGCTTTATGAAGAAAGTAGCAGAGACAAGAAAAAGTGTAATGCTAAGGAAACACTAAGAATCTCATAAAACCAGCACACACAAGGGCCAGGTAGAGCCCCTGCCCCACAGGAATTGTGATTCTTTTTAGGCCCCAGTGCCAGCTACATCTCGTTCTCTCTCCTTGCCTTTTTACTATATATCTTCAGTAGTAGGATTCTCCAGAGAATTAGAACTTACAGAATGATACATATAATATGTGTGTTATATGTTATACAGAATATGAGGGGAATTTACTGAGATGACTTACAGGCCAGTCTACCAGTGGCTGTCTATCAACAGAAGGTCTGACAATCTTAACAGTTTTTCAGTCCACAAGGCTGGATGTCTCTGCTATTCTTCAGTATATCTCAGAATCCCGAAGAAATCGGCTCTAGCACAAGTGGAAGGATGGACTCATCAGAGGGCTGAGGCAGACAGAGTAAAGGCTTCCTCCTTCCACTCCCTTTATATAGGTTGCTACAAGGAGGTGTGGCCCAGACTAAAGGGGGAACTTCCATCTCAAAAGACTTGAATTAAAAGTGGGTCTTCCTACTTCAAATGATTTGAATAAGGAAAGATCCTTCACAGATGTACTCAGATGCTTGGGTTTTAGCTCATTGCAGATGTAGTCAAGGTGGCAACCAAGAATAGCCATCATCATATCCTCATAGCGGAATCAGATTTTATTAATCTATATGTCTACCTATAGGTTCAGCCTCTAACTTGCATCCCAGTCCTTCTATTTCCTGACATCTGCTTTTTGCCTCTAGATTTCCCCTCTACCTTGCCCATCATCTTCATTCTAGGGTGATGTACTCAACAGTTTGATGTCTTCCATCTCACACCATTACTTCTAAGCTCATGCCCCTTCCCTGTAGACTCTGTGGATCATGAAGAACTCTGCACCTGCCTTGACCTCTCAGATATCTCAGGCTGGGGCCATCACCTTCTACCCATGCAATTCCTCAGCTCAAAATCAGTCTCCATGATTCCACCAGAYCCTTGGCCTTACCAATTCTAAATCTCTACTTATCTCCTCTCTCCCAATTTCTCAGCCTGGATGCCAAGACTAGAACAGAAACTACGTTCAAAGGGCCAGGTTTTAGAAAGTGACTGATATCAGACATTGTTATCCCAAGGATATTTGCCAAAATCCATCCTACCATAGGGAACCTTCTCATCACCTGGTTGAAGGTGAACACTCCCTGAAGGATGTTCTTCTCTCCTCCCACTTCMGCAAGCTGTAGACTGAATGGAAAAGCCTGACTTGGTGAAATCAATCAATCTTGCAGTGGAATAATATATACCAGCTTCTTTACTTTTCCTTTCTCCATTCTTCCTGTCTGCTGCCTCTCATCCTCAGCCTTAGTTCATATGTGTGTCCAATCATGAACTGCCTGTATTTAGAAAAGACGTCCCAAGTTCTAGATCTATGGTGTTTTAGTTGAAGATCATCTGAGTATTTTTTAGACTCTTTCCTTATTTCTGTGTTTTCCATGGACACATGTATGTGTATAATATTTGTCTATGTGTGTGCATGTTTGTGCATATATGTGTATATATGTGCTATATGCAGGCAAATAAATGTGTTTGTGTGCATATGGAGACCAGAGRTTAGTATATGATGCCTTCCCTAATCACTCTCTACATCATATATATAGAAGCAGGTTCTCTCACTGGACCCCAGAGTTCCTTAATTGGCTAGTCTAGCTCTTTAGCTTGCTCTAGGGATTCTCAGATTCTCCTTCCCAAGTGCTGGGATTATAGATAGGCTGTCACCTCCACCCAGTACATATAGGTGCCAGGAACCTGACTGCTGGTTTACAAGCTTACACAGCAAGTACTTTGCAAAGGGAGCCATCTCCACAGCTCCCTGATTTGACTTTTTCTTTGAAATTGGTCAGAGAAAATTTGATGAGTCTAACCATCTACACAAGGCTTAAGCTGCCCCTGGGTCAGATCCTTCATCTTGGTTCATGCTGATGTTCTTTCCATTATGGAAATCTAGAGCTCAGGAAAGGGATCTGTGAGCGTAACGCGAGGYTATGAAAGTACCCCACATAATACATCTACCCCTCTGAAAGATGCTGTGGTCTAGAGCTACTTGTGTGTTGCTTAGCAACTAAAAGTAGTTCTGAGCCACACACAGGAGAGAATAGTGGTTTGGGAAAACAATTTGTCAAGGAATCAGAGAGAGTATATTGCCTTGAACTCCAGGCAACACCTTCCCTTTCCCCAAAGTGAAGGTTAGATGGTCTGCCAGCTCCAGAGGTATAAATGCAGAACTAAAAGGGAGCAGTAGACAGCTTCCATCCTTCTGCTATTCCATCATGGACTCAGACATCTCATCTGGTCCTAAGGAGAGGCACAGCCCAATGGAAGAGCCAAAGTGATTTCTGCCAAGCGCACTGGGTTGTTAATCACTCCTGTTGGGCTCCTGGGGAAGAAGAGGTTGGCTGTCCTGACCATCTACATTAATGTGGGTGGATAGTGCCCACCCTTCCAGACAGCANTATGAAAGTACCCCACATAATACATCTACCCCTCTGAAAGATGCTGTGGTCTAGAGCTACTTGTGTGTTGCTTAGCAACTAAAAGTAGTTCTGAGCCACACACAGGAGAGAATAGTGGTTTGGGAAAACAATTTGTCAAGGAATCAGAGAGAGTATATTGCCTTGAACTCCAGGCAACACCTTCCCTTTCCCCAAAGTGAAGGTTAGATGGTCTGCCAGCTCCAGAGGTATAAATGCAGAACTAAAAGGGAGCAGTAGACAGCTTCCATCCTTCTGCTATTCCATCATGGACTCAGACATCTCATCTGGTCCTAAGGAGAGGCACAGCCCAATGGAAGAGCCAAAGTGATTTCTGCCAAGCGCACTGGGTTGTTAATCACTCCTGTTGGGCTCCTGGGGAAGAAGAGGTTGGCTGTCCTGACCATCTACATTAATGTGGGTGGATAGTGCCCACCCTTCCAGACAGCAYCTTTCATTAGCATCTTTCAGTAATACCCAAGGGGTGTCTAAGTGCCCTGGGCCTTGGGTAGTTGAGTCCCCCTTGACAGTCTGCAGCTGTCCATCAGATACTTATGTCTTCAAGGAAGCAGCAGTAGACATGAGTGGGACCTGCTGTCCTTAAGTGTGTGCATTTTCACAACACAGTTTTCTCACAAAAACACTAATGGGATGAGTTCATTTTCATCTGGTACCAGGTTCCAGGATGCTTCTCAAAGCCTTTGAAGCCCAGKACATTCTAACAGTGCAGTACTGGAGGCCACAGAAACAGCTGCAATAGTTGTCGAACTACCAACTGCTCAGTCTGAAGAGAAAGGTTAGTGATTAAGAGCATATACTGTTCTTCAGGAGGACTGTAGAAGCTTGGTTTCCAACTCCTATGTCATATTGCTTTCAACTTCCTATAACTCCAGTTCTAGGAGATCTTTCACCCTCTTTTGGCTCTCAGGGAACCTGAATTTCTACGTGGACACATGTATATATACGTAATTAAGATCAACCAATCAATAAACCAGCTGTTGCTTACATAGTGCCAAGATGGCAAAGCACAGAAGTAAAGAGAGAGAGAGATTTGGCATACCTGTGTCTGGAATWGAATCTTTCACATTCCAAACCACTGTATGTATCTACGTCAAATCTGTTGGTACTGCAGAGTAGATCCTTGCCTTGGCACTGCTCAGTAGGTCTAGATCTCTCGCCTAGAGCTGTTCAGTAGATCCATAGAAAATACATGGACAAGAGGCCCATTGATCTCCCTCAAGATCAAGTAATGCCAAACTTAACTCCAGTTACTTGGAGGACTTGGAGATGKAAACAGGTCTAGTACATCTGTCACAGTGGTGAGTTCCATTCTGCCCTGAATGGACAGTCTGTTTCATATAGTATTTTAGCCATAGGGCATGACACAGAAGCAGTAACACTGAGTAGGGCACATTAATACCTTTCAGAAGAATGAAGTCTCCAGGCAAATCACACTCCTTAAGCCTCATTCTTTATTTTCAGGATGGAAACAAATGAGCCTTGCAGAGGATCAATTTGAGATAGTGCCCACAGCAAGGTGACTATATCTGTTAATGCTCCAAGTTGTATAATTGCTAATTATTAGATTGTAGTGTCTTTTATTTGTTTCCATCTTGAGCCTACTAAAGCAAACACTAAGGGGTGTTTTCTATGAGATGCCTGTATAAACACAAGTACTCAGAATTCAGGTATTTCCTCCTTAGAGCACATAACCCAGGGACCACCTAGCCATGCTTTCTGGATGCTTGTGACAAAATTAGGAGGTTGGAAGCTTCCCTGTCTCTTGGCTTCTCTTAGACATCATCTTTCAGTAATGATTGGCATGTAGCTACAAGAGACTGACAACCCATGAACGTAGCAAAAAGAGTTGAAGCATGTTGATAGATAGTGAAATGCTTTTAATTTTAAATTAAATGCTGGGGATACTGGCCAGGTCAAAGTTGCAAWTAAATAAATAAATAGTCCCTACTTGGATTCATGAAGGAGCAGAACTATAATTCCACTACTTAGGAAGGACTGTGGGTTTTCAGCAAACCTAGATTACAAAGTAAGACCCTGCCTCAAACTAAAGAACAATAAACCTCAAAACAAAAAGACCCAACTTGACCTTTGAAGCTGCAAGCAAATCTACTTAAACAGAAATGTTTTCTGTTTTGAGTACTGCACAGATTTTTTTGTTATTATTTTTATGAAAAAAAGTGTCTATGAGAGGGCTCAGTCAGGAGGACCTTGCCATGCAAAAATGAAGACCTGTGTTTGACCCTCTGCTAGGTACACTGGAGCCTGCCCATACCCCAGTGTTACAAAAGCAGACAGGAAGATTTCAGAGGTCACTACTCATATAGTCTAGCCCAAACAATGAGTTCCAGACACAGTGAGAAGCCTTGTCTCAAAAAAATAATGTGGGCTGAAGAGATGGTTCAGCGGGTAAGAACACTGGCTGTTTCGCCAGAGGTCCTGAGTTCAATTCCCAGCAACCACATGGTGGCTCACAAGCATCTGTAAGGGGATCTGATGACCTCTTCTGGTGTGTCTGAAGACAGCTACAGTGTACTCACATACATAAAATAAATAAATATATCTTTTTAAAAATAATGTAAGGAATGATGGAGGTAAAAGTGATGATGATCTCTGGCCTTCACAGACACCTCTGTGYGCATGTACATGTATAATCACATACATATGCCACACATATAAACATAAATACAYACACACACACATACACACAGAGAGACAGACATATAGGCAGGAAGAACCCAATGTACATGTAGTTTAATTAATAAGCCATGTTATTGGAAATGCAGGTCAGTGGGGATGTCTGGAGCTGGTGAGGGAGGATGCCGCCTTCAAGGGCAGCCCCTGCTGTAGGAGAGAAAACAGCCTGCTGCTCACAGACGTCCTTGGGTGATAGATCTCCTCTTAAAATAGCTGCTGTGCAGGAGACAGAGGGAATCGGTCGCCTATTAACTTGGTTTTTAAGTCCAGATGAAGAGCCTTGAAAATAGCCAAAGAGCCAAAAATACTGAGTATCTTCCCATGCCAAGGGACTCTTTCTTCTCTCTATATATAGCGATTCAAAAATAGACATCACGGATTCTGGGCCTGCAGGACTGAAGTATGATATTATGCCCATTGACAGGCGAGGATGTTCCTAGTGCCACAGCATATTGTCATCATGTCTATGTGTCACTGTGTCTGTGAACTTCCTAAACAGATGTGACCTTTGCCTTCACCCAAATCTGTTCCCTATACCCTACTGGTCTGTGTTTATTCCTTCAGCAAACACTAGGACACTACAGCATCTAAGAAGTTGTGCTTTACTACCTATTGGGTGGTGGCCCTTCCCCAGATAAGCTGCTATACAAGTGTTTTAAATATCAATTTGAACTTCACAAGGCAAAGGCTTGTGAATCTGAAGGAAAACAACATGAAAGGAGAGAAGGGTTCTAGCACAAGAGTTCAAAGTGTGTTGTTAAGTGTGTCAGGGATGAGGTAACCAAAAGCCTGGGTTCTGATCACAGGAACAGTGTTGACTGCATCTTGCAGGTAAGCTTCTCCATGTTCCTGGGCATCTCTGGAATAAGCAGCACATAAGAAAGCAAGCTTTAAAAGCAGAATATCAYGTCATGAGAGATTCAAGACATATGTTACCATTCAAACAGCTACTTCTGCATGTATGCATGCAGTGTGTTTGTTGTGCTTGTGTGATTATGTGTGCATGTATGTGTGATGTGTGTGCCATATATATGTACAAATAATGTGCATGTGGGGTATGTTTGTATGTGTGATGGACATGCATGTGATATGTTAGTATAATATGTATTATGATGTATATGTAATATGTTTGATGTATGTGTATGTGTGAGGCATTTATGTGTGTGATATGTGTATGATATGAATATGTAAGGTATTTATATGTGATACATATGTTCATTTATATGTGAAGTGTGTGATATATGTATATGCATGTRGGATCTCCATGTGTGTATGATGTGCATGTGTGACCTGTTTTTGTGTGTACATGTTGTCTGGGTTGTATGTGTGTGTGATGTTCATGTATGTGATATGTGTATACATATGTGTTTGTGGGGTGTGTGATGTATATGTATATATATTAAGGGATATATGGATGTGATGTGTTTCTATGTATGTATGAGATATTTGCATGCTTTATGTGTGTGTATTTTTGTTGGGTACATGATGTAAGTGATGTAGTATGTAAGTGCATGTGTGGATGTGTGATGTGTGTGGATGTAYRCAAGGGATGCATTATATGTATAATAAGTGTGTGTGGTAGGCATGTGTAGTGAGTTTGTGTGTWCTGTGTGTGTGACATGTTTGTGGGATACCTATGTGGTATGTGTGTGTGTGTGTGTGTGTGTGTGTGTGTGTGTGTGTGTGGTATGTGTGTATATGTAAATGTGAGCATAGGTCAGAGGACAACGTCTTTGTCATTCCTTAGTTTCTGCCTTGTTTGATACTAGGTCTGTGTTCTTCATTGSCCTGTATACTTAAGCCTGGCTGGCCTTTGAGCCTTGGGGGATTTTCCTGTCCCCACCTCCTACCTCACCACAGGAGCCAGAGAATTGCAGACACACCCYACCAATCTGGYTTTATGGTAGTTCCAGGAATTTGAACCCAGATCTTCATGCTTCAATGGCAAATGGTTTTCTAACTRAAGCATGTCTCCAGCTACCAAACGGATACTTGTAATCAAGTCAGTTCCTGCAACCCCACAGCCAGTGAGCGCCAGGCTTAAAGTGCATATACCCTTCCCTGGCTCTCCTGATCCAAATTTATATTTTAACCAGAGGAAAAAAATTATAAATATTTTGGCTGTTTTCTTGTGCTTCTCAATGTGTTTGCCAGATTCAAAGGGGATTTCTCTGCTATGCCCTGTTCTTGGAGTTTATAGAGAAAGATGAAGAGCACAGGCTAGCTTTTTCTAATGTGCTGGTTACTATTCTCCCACCCTTCTCAAAAGAATGACCTGGAAATAGCAAAGGAGAAAAAGGAAACAATCAAACTGAGAAATGGAGTTCATGGAGGGGAGATTGTGAGGGTCTGTGTGATTCAGACATCATCAGTGTTCATAACACCAGAATGTGGAGAACAGCACCCTTGGGACAAACACATCCACTGTGGGATACTATCAGGAACGCAGGAACCAGCTCCTACTGTGATGCAAATTAACAATCTGCTCTTAGATCATGTCCWGGATACTGTAAATTCTTGCAGACATTATAACTGCCGAATGAGATGAAGTGATTGATAAGCAATTACAGGTGGCAAGGGAAAAGGCGACATACTTGGAGGTGGGCAAAGTCTAATATTTGTAAAAGAGCTGGGCCATGTGTTATACATGATGAAAAGCTCACCATGACATCTAGTGATGGCCTGAAAGCAGTCTCAGAAAGCAGTCTCCCTCTTTACAGGGATGTGGAAAGGGAGGTCACATGGGCCTAGGAGGAAATATGAGAAGCACAAAGTCCTTTCTATTTCTTGAAAGGCCTAGGCTTCTGGGATGAGAAATGTTGTAGGTGTATCCTGCAATATTGAGGTACCTGTGGAAGGATGAGGCTTGCAGTCCAGAACTCAGAATCCCAGATGATTCATCAGTGTRCAGATGAACAAAACCTGTTAATAAACAGATCAGCTGTGCCGTGCATTTGGGTCTTCCAGCTCAATTCCCTGGCTCCATGGAAGTAAACCTCACATTTGCTGCTCACTAGTCACCCTCCTGGGTTGCCTTGAACACAGCAGAATTTAGTCATTGACACATGAAAGRCTGTCAGTCAGAAACTGTGGGAAGAGAATGCTCTGAAATTGCATGCGTGTGAACATTCTCTCAAATGTATAAAACAAGAGCAGYCAACTGGCTATTAGAAGGCTAAGTCAGASGCTTTGTCTGGTTGGGTATTTATTTTTATCGACAATGGAAAGGATGACCTGAGAGACATGTTTATCAAATTTACAGATGGTGCAAGCCCAGAGTTAGCTTGCAAGCAAACTGAAAGAACCATGATTCAAATCTATATTTATAGACTGCAAGAATAGACTCAATTCTATTTTAACAGT
This sequence comes from Apodemus speciosus, assembly GCA_002335545.1. Taxonomy (NCBI): domain Eukaryota; kingdom Metazoa; phylum Chordata; class Mammalia; order Rodentia; family Muridae; genus Apodemus; species Apodemus speciosus. The sequence continues at coordinate 99,398 of BDUI01003046.1, read as the reverse complement.
GGCTTCTTATATGCTAGGCACTATAAGAGACACAGTACCTACTTTAGCTAATTAACTTAAATGAGTTAATGCATAGATGCTGCAGCAGGGGCTGTAGCTAAATGTTCAAGGACAGTCATAGCCACCGAAGTGTAATTATGGGATGGGACTATTTGAAGGAAGAGTTAGGAAATGGGAGGCCCAATAGAAGAAATAAGTTAGTGAATAACTAGACAAGAACCCTTGGCCATTGAAGACTGGCTAATAGAAATCCTCAAAAAACAGAAAGAAAGAATAAAAAGTAAAAGAAAATGAACAGGAATCCAACTGTACCCCAAGAATCTGGAAATAAAGAGCCTTAGAACCTTATATAGCCAAAGAAATTCTGGAAATAAGAGTAAGTTAAAGATGTTGAGAAAAGGAGATTGCCTCAGATGAGCCAAAGTGGCCAAGCCTCACCACAAGCATTCTTAAAGGAATTCAGAGACTCAGTAAATGGAACCAGGAGATAGAAGAGAGGTTAAGTTGGTTGCTTTAAGGATGAAGTCAAGAACTAAGTAACATTGACCCCTCTAGAAAGATAAAAAGGTACAAAAGTACATTCTTCCTAGAGCTTCTAGATGCAATGCACTGATCRTGCCCTACAGATTCCAATCTCCAGAGCCATGGGCTAATTGACTCATTTTCCTGTAAGCCACTGAGTTTGTAGCAACAAGGCAGAGTGGCAACTTGAAACAATTTTAGGACCAAAGGGCCATCTAGAGAGGGGCCTATTACTCTCCCCTTCTCTCTCTTTCATAGATTGACCTTCTGGCCCCATGGACAGACAGGTTTTAACTCAAAAATAGTGGGGAAGGTCACTAGACAAGGCAGCCATCACACAGGATCTCTACAAAGAAGTGCCTGAGACTGTGACTCTTGCTTGAAAGATACATTGTCTGCCCATCTAATGATCTGTGCTTTTACATCCAGGAAATGAAGCAGAGCTRCAAGGGCTGATCTTGATTGTCAACTTGACTGCAAGAGATGCACAGGTGCACGGGGCTTCCCTCAGGGTGGGGCTTGCGAAGGTCTTCATTCCATTGGCAGGCTCTAACTTCTCCACTGAGTTCCACGGTGAATAGGATCCGGAACTGTGGAAGCTGGCGACTGGTCGGAAGAAGACAGGTCACTGACGTATGCCTTTAAAGGATAGCTTACCCAGAACTCTTCATGTCTTGGCTCTGCTTCCTGCCCACTCTAACCTGAGCAGACTGTGTTACACCCCCACAGCCTTGACCCAAAATGAATCCTTCCTTCCTTAAGTTTCTCTATATAAATCTCAATTTCCACTTTTCTCCAATTTTCTTGTGGTATCCTGTTCAAACCCAATTCTTTCAATAGATTTTGCATCCCTGAAAAGTAGATATTACATCTGATTTTTGGATCCCCTAGCTCTCAGGACAGAGCATACACTCTTACCTAGAACAGAACAGGCAACAAAAACACACTAATTGAGCAGGAACTCACCTATAAATGGTTCCTGTGAATTAATAAATGAAGAACTGGCTGCATTGCTCTGAAGAAAACATCAAGGCCTATAGGCAGATTTTGTAAACATATGTTGAGTCAAGATGAGAAATGCCTTCTCAACAATTGTTATTATCCTATAATGGCTGCTAGTGGTCACCAGAGAGTGCACCCACATTGTCAGGAATCCTGAAAAAGTCTCAATAYTGGGTGAAAGTTGGATCCCAAGGATCTGTCCCTTTATCATCTTCTTCCCCCAGCTTCCACTYSGGCTCTCTCTGAAGACATCTCAAACATGTGCAGATTGCTTGATGATAATTGAAGTCCCACCTCCTTCGCAGTTGGCAGTCCAGAGGCAGCCACGACATTTCACAGCTAATAACTAAATAAGCCCCTTAATCCCCCAACATCAGCCCACTGCCAGAACATGGAAAAGGGACCAAGTCCCGCACTGCAGAGATCTGTGTGGAACAGGTGTGCTGTGAATGTGAGCCCCGGCAAATCTGCTGGCAGCTAACCCACAGGAGCATGCTTTCACCACACCACACCTAAGGGAAGACTCCACTGTTTCCTACAGAGTAATTTGATAAAGCTGATAAGCCTGTGATAGAGTAAGCAACCACAACCTCATTTTCTTGTCGAATTAATTCAGACTTCAGATTGTCCACAGGACTCAAAACAAGAAGATTCTATATGCTACAAAATGAAAAGTGATTCTGTCAGGGGAGGCTCATGTGTGAATGTTTATTTAATTTATTTTGCTTAATGGGTATTCTTCCTGTTATAGATCTCTGGACACAAGCTACATCTGGGTGATGGGGTTGCTGATAATGATTACAGTTCTCGATTGCTGTCCAGGATCTTAACTATGTTATTTACATCCATCCCTAGCATTACAACAATCCTGCTGAGTGTTAGAAGTATCCAGTGTCAAAGATGAGAAAATAGAGACCTAAGGACTATAAATAACGTTTTAAATTTTTTATTGTACTTTAAAAATTCAGTGTATATTATGTCCA
>BDUI01003046.1:68618-82205 GCA_002335545.1 Apodemus speciosus | reverse complement strand
CCATCCCACCATGGCACCCAGCAACAGGCAGCTCTAACCATCCCACCATGGCACCCAGCAACAGGCAGCTCTAACCATCCCACCATGGCACCCAGTTGAACTCTATCAGCAGCCTTCAGACCCCCCTACCCATACTCCCCCACCCTGCTACTCACCCTTTTTCCACAATGGGATCCCTCTACCTCCCCTGCACCTAGCTTAACCTGGCCCAGTTCTCCCTTAACTGGAGGTAGCTAGGGTGGGTGGGATGGTCAAAGTACATGCCTCCTTTCATTCAGTAGACTCTTTCAAACAGAATAAAAGATGTGGCCTTATGCCTCTAACTCCTCTATTATCATGAAAGAATTCCAATATATTACCCAATCCTGTACTCTCACTTTCATGACATATATATGATTCTAATGAACAATCTACATCCTGAAGAGTCCAGGCAAGTTCGGGAGCAAGCTAGGGCACATGCAGATGAAGTCCACCAAACTAACACAGCAAATACCTGGCCAGGGCTGAGGCAGACCCTTAGACCCCCAAATGGAATCCCTATAGAACTACAATACACAGGAGGAATTCTAACTAAAGATCAGTTTACAACTTGTCTCCTGGCCAGTCTCCATAAGTCTTTCCTTAAACCAGTAACTATGGAGGTCATCTGGGACAAACATGAAAACCCATCTCAATTCCTAGAACACCTCACAATGACCATCTTACAGTATACCAGTGTAGACCCCCCCAAACCCAGAGGGTAAACAACTCCTCATGGTCTATTTCTTTTCCCATAGTTTTTCTGATATTAGGGCCAAACTTAATCATTTGGAGAGAGGACCACAGGCAAAAGTCTTAGCACTGGCCATTAAGGTGCATCATGGGAAATATTTTTAAAAATCCTGTAAACAGAAATACCAAAAATCGACCAAGGCTCTCGTGAGTTCCCAGGCTCCCTTGCCTCCTAAGGCTCAAGGACCACTGAGTTCCTGTTTCAAAGTGGTCAGGAGAGTTCACTGGACCTGGGCCTGACATAACACTCACAAACCACCATGGTCATGTCCAAAAGTGCTATCAAGAGGGGCATTGGATGGTAACTGTCCCCATGTCCCTCGTGGCATGGGGACATCAGACCCAGATCACTCGCCAAACAACCTCTTGGGCCTGGCCATGTATGACTGAAGGGGCCTGGCTCCCTTGACCCAACCACTGTCATTTTTGACATACAGTCCCAGGTAGTCATTGTGGTATCAGGACAACCCATCTCTATAAATGGTATTTTAAAATGTTATTTAGTGACTCTATTAGTTATTAATATGACCCAGTTAGACCCCCCAATGATTGAGGAATTATTGGATATGGATTATTTTAATCAGCTTTAGTACAATTACCAGGCAAATTACCCCTAATCTATTTTTCTATAAAATAGACTGTTAATTCCCCCAGATGAAGGACTCCCCAAGTCCTTGCTGCTTGAGTCTTGCCTGGGTTATTTCTGCTCCATCAGTCTCTCCTAAGGGACACTTCTCTAGGCCATGTGCTCCTGGCCCATCACATCTAATGAAGACCTCCTGTTCTCTGTCTTTTCTTTCTCCTTTTTTTTCTGCTTTTCTATCCTCCTCCTTTTCCTCCTCCTCCTCCTCCTCCTCCTCTTCTCCTCTTCCTCCTCCTCCTCCTCATCCTAATCCTCTTTCCTCCTCCTTTTCCTCATGGTTCCTATCTCTGATGCTCAACCTGGTTTCCTGGTTACCTCTATTCTCCCTACGACTTGGCTATAGCTACTTTTATTTAACCAATGGCTCTAAATTGGGGAGCAAGCTCAACACAACAAAGGTTGGTATACATGGGAATTCATGTGTCTAGAGCATCCCAAATTTGGCATTTGTATACACAGCAGCAGACCAACCCCCAAGACATCTCCTTACCCCTGTACATTTGGGCCACATACTCAGTCCTGATGGAGTTTTGGGGACCCATCTCTCTCTGTGTATCTCTATGGCAGAGTTGGGGTACAGCCTTAACAACCTTGCCAGACCCCAGCACTCATTGCATTTCTGGGGTTGCTCCTCTCACATAGTCTCTCCTGGTGGTTCCAACCAGTCCTGTCCCTTCATTAAGAAGGGGTCCCCTAGCCAAAGTGGGAGCCTCTATTCCTTTGATTTCCCCATTTGCCTGACCCCAAGTTTGGCAGCAGTCTCTCTTCTCTTTCTTTTAGCCCTCCAATGTGCTATTTCTTTTGCCAGCCTCTCGGGTAGACCTCTCCACCCCCAGTTTGGGATGCCTAAAACCTTTCTATTGCCAACATTATTCCCCTGTCATCATCTAATTAAAAGACCCAACCTGGTACATCACCCAAACCCAGTACCCGCTCTTGATCCAGAGCCTTGAGGGACCTAAGCCTATAATCCCTGACCTCCTAAGAAAAACACTACTTCACCCTGCCTCCGCCATTTAACACTCCTATACTTGCAAGGACCCTCAGGACCTGCCTACCTACCTACTGCCTGGTTCAAGATTTCTGGTCATCAGTTCTGCAGTGCTCCCTCTCTACCCTGTCATAGTAACCCATACATTCTCCTTTCCACTATCTCCCCAGCGACCTCTCATTTCTTAGACTTCAAGACTTTCTTCTTTATCCCCCTTGACACCCAGTCACAAAACATTTTTGTGCTCTTATCTGGACTAATCCAGACACTCACCTCTCTATCCAACTAACTGGACTGTCCTACCCCAGAGGTTCTAGGACAACCTATACCTATTTTGGCCCAGTCCTGACCTCCAATATACTCACTTTGTCTCTCCCCAAATCCACACTTATACAGTATGGCGATGACATTATCCTCTGCAGTCTGTTCCTACAAATTAGCCAAACTGACACCTCAGCTCTTCTAAACTTCTTGTCCAGCTAGGGCTACAGAATCTCTCCATGTAAGGTCCAGCTGTCCACCCCTCAGGGCACCTCATTGGGACTATACCATTACCCCAGCCCACGGAGCCATTACCTTGGATAGAAAACATCTAATACAGTCCCTCAAAGTCCCCTCTACCAAAGAGGAGATTTATATCATTCCTAGGAATAGCTGCTTTTTATACTCCCGGAAATCTTCCCCCCACTTGCCTGCCCCATATGAAACAGCCCTAACCCTTCACAAGAGCCCTTCCCACACCCATTGATGACCTAGCTCTTTCAGAAGCTCCAACAGGCCCTTCTAACCCAAGCCCTATACCTTCTGGATCTAACCTCTTCCTCTCTATAAAAGAGAAAAATATATGCCCTCATTATCCTAGGCCACCAATTGATAACTTCCTTTGCACCATGGTATACCTACCAAAAAATGAGACCTTACCACCCAGGGATGGGCACCTTCTCAGCCTATGTGCTTTGGCAGGTGCCACACTCCTTGTTTTGTGAATCCAAAAGTCTAACTTTTGGGTCCCCTACCACTATCTTCTCCTCCCCCAATCTGTCCCACCTCTAAACATATAAGGGCTTACAAACTCTACCTCCTTCACAGGTTCTGTCTCTTTCCAGATGTCACTAGTAGAAACTGTCACATTTAGTTTCCAATCATGCCCACCCTTCAGCATTTTAAGTCTTCCTTGACCAAATACAAACCACTCCCCATCTCATTTTTCCATTGAAATCTTAGAGTAACCAGTGGCTCAACCTTTACACATATAGGAGGACACATCTCCTCAAGTCATCTATAACTAGTACACAGATGGCCACAAAGCAGGATACACCATAGTGTACCAAGGTAGCTGAGGCACAGGCCCTCCCTGTCCACACCACTAATCAACTGGCTCACCTAATAGCTCTCACCAGTGGCTTCCAATTGGCACAAGGACAATCCCTAAGTATCTATACAAACTCAAATATGCTTCTTTTCACTCCTTTCTGTCCCATGCTGCCATTGAGAAAGAGTGTGGGCTATGTACAACAAAGTGAGGATCAATAAGAAACTCAGACCAAATCATGACCTACTAAAGGGCTCTTATCTCCCTACAGCTATGGGAAATGTCCAACAGACCAATGATTCTATCATCTCTAAGGGAAATAACCTAGCCGATAAAACAGATAGAGTTGTGGTCCTTGGAGGTACAGAACACTCTCATCCACTGCAGGACATCCTTGCATTACAACCCATATCCTCACTATCATCCCCTGAGACTTGACAAATTCTTTCCTACCTACACTACCTCTTCCATCTTAATAGTTAGAACTTGCCTTACCTGTAGTCCACTCTTGAGGGTTTCCATTTCTTAAGGGATATTACTGACCTTGTAAAATCTGTCAGAGGCTAGATTGGCTCAACTCCAGTTATCACAGCTCCCCTCTTCCTACTCATTAAAGCAGAGGCTCTCTACCCAGAACCAGTTGCCAACTTGACTTTACCCACATACCTATAGCCCAAAACATTAGGTTCCTCCTCGTCTCAGTGGACACCTTCTCAGGATGGGTGGGACATTCTCCGTAACCAATAACAGAGCTCAGGCAGTCTCCAACTTCCTCCTCAGGGTAATCATTTCCTGCTTTGGAATCCCCACCCTCCTCCAGTCAGACAATGGCCCTGAATTCAACTCCCAGGTTTTCCAAACCCTATCCAAGCTCTCAGCATCCCTCAGCATTTCCATTTCCCATATCATCCCCAGTGGGCAGGAAAAATAGATGAACTAACTCCTCCTTAAAAAAAATTCATCCTTACCAAACTGTCACAAGAACTTTATCATGATTGGGTAACACTCCTATCATGGGCCATTCTCAGGCTACTGGTTCTCCCCAAGAGACCTCTTTCAATCTTGCAATTTAAGATCATGTGTAGGACAAGTTCAGGTCCCACGTCTTCCACCCAATCCCCTGCCTCTCCTCCTGGATCACCTATTCACCCCCTTACTCTGTCATTTCCTCCCCCTCCCACAGAACTTTACTAACTACTACCTATCTTGGCCATATGCCAACTCTTGTGCATCTCCAGTCAACATTGGGGATCAGGTCCTCTCCCCTCTGAACCAATGTCTTTCTCCCTTTTCCCCTAAATGGCAGGGCCCCTTGAAGGTAATTCTTATAGGCCCTAAAGCTGTTAAGTCTAAGGATCTTCTTCATTGGATTCACCTATCCCACTCCAAGCCTCTTTCTCCTCCACCTCAAGGTAACTTCCCTTCCTACATATGAACCCCAACAGGACCCTACTCCCTTAAGTTTCAGGAGACACAGAGATCAACCACCTTGTCCCTTGTTCCAGAAGAATGAGGCTTCACCTTAGTAGCTGTGCTCAACTCTGCTGGATTAGACAAAGGCCTTTTCTCCATTCCCCCTTATCCACTTCTGTCCAGGGTAACTCTTACAAATGAAGTATAGAGGTTCAAGAAACTGTCCCTTAAAGCAATCAGTCCCTCCAAATATGGTTGGGAAATTGTTCCATAGCAGGCTATCAGGAGCTAATCAAATTCCTGTTACCCCTACATTCACCATTCTTCCCTCATTTGTTGACCTTTTTGCCTGCTTTCTCTGTAACCAGCTTTGCCTATAGCAAAGAGTGGCTAGATAGATATGGAGCCTGGCCATACTGGTCTTGTCAATATCATTTGCCATATTCTGATTAACAAAATGGGCCCCTTTACTTCTATATCATGGACCATGGGATGGCAGGTGGGAAAATGGTCTTCTATTTCCTCAACTCCTGGCACATAGTGAGCATGATTAAAATCCAGAGAAAATATATCCAAATTCCTCAATGCCTGGAGATAGGAAAGGTTAAGGAGGTGATTCAATGTTACCCCAAGGCCATCACCTCTTTAACATCCCTCTCCTAAATAATACAAACTTGCCATTTTGTCTCCTGCTTCAGACTCTAACCCTAGCCACCTGGCCCCTTAATGGTACCTACCCCACCTTACCGCTTTGAGGATTGTTGGCTTATGTGTTCCTCCGGGAACTAGCTCAGAACTGCCGCTGTAATTTCCTCAAATAACCTTACTTCGCCATTCACCAATTGCCCTGAGTCTGGAGTCCAGTGTTGCTACAATGGCCTACCTCTTCTTACCACCTTCATTGTCACAACAAACTGCTTTAAGGTGTCTGGGATACACTTTGTAGGTGTCTTAAATTTCTCTGACTGCTTCTGGAGGAACAACAATATGAACCAACCAGTATCCCCAGAGCTCCCAGGAACTTAACCACCAACCAAAGAGTACCCATGGCTCCAGCCACATGTGTAGCAGAGGATGGTCTGGTTGGATATCAATGAGAGGAGAGGCCCTTGGACCTGTGAAGGCTCATTTCCCCAGGGTAGGGGAATGCCAATTCAGAGAAGAAAGAGTGGGTAGGTTAGTGAGCAGGGGGAGGAGGATGGGGGAGGGGGTTTTCCTAGGGGAAACAATGAAAGGAGATAGCATTTGAAATGTAAATAAAGAAAATATCTAATAAAAATAAACAAAAAAGTTCTCAGACTGTAAAAAAAAAAACTTAATTCTTGGTACCTACCTCAGCCCCAGTATCCTACTATCCATGACACCTTGATTCTTTGCAGTACACAAGTCTACCCTCTCCTACATACTGATTAGTCAGGAGTTTGAATGCTTGCATTTCTCTTCCCCTAGTTGGAGGTGAAACACAGAGAAGAGACCCTGTAAATCTGGTTGTGAACTCAATAGCTGCCTGACATAAATAAAAGGGCAGTTCAAATCTTGCCTCTTCTGGGTGTTACAGGAATAACTGAGGCATCACTACCTGGACAGTGGGATTAACCACTGCCACGACCTTGTTTTATCTGTTTTCTTGCCAGTTACCCTTCAAGGACCAATTGATTCCTTGGTAGTGTTAGTACTCCCCAGCCGATGGGGACTAGATCTTCTTACAGCTGAATGGCGGGCTTGCCTTTTCCTCCAAGAGGAATGCTGCTTCTATGTCAACCAATAGGTACAGTAAAAAACAAAATCCAACAACTTTAAATAGACCTCCAGTTATGTAAGGAACAACTCAATGTCTCTAACTCCTGGGCCTTTGAGAGCCCAATATGGAAATGAATACTACCTTTCCTGATCCTACTCCTTATTTTCTTGCTTTTAATAACTGCAACCTACTCTATCAACTCCTTCTTTACATTTCTCAAGTGACAAATTGAAAACAAATGTCTAATTAAACAAGTAATCACTTATTGTTACAGGACTAGCAACCACTAGTCACAGAGCTAGACTCATAACTATTGAGTATGTCATGTCCTGGGAGTGAGGAGCAACAGTTCCCAAAGATGTCGACAACCCAAGATATCAGGAAGCAGTCTAAAGGGCACAGTGCCCCAATCCTGCCTAGCTAGTCATGCCTAATTTTTCTCACATTTTATAATAAATAAAAACAAGTAATATTGGAAAATTCCACCCACCCACCAACCCATATTCAGTATACCAGAGGGAGAGCCCATCAACCACTGTTGCCACGAATCACATATTCTCCCTACGTGCATATGCTATACCTCTTTATAAAAGCCAGTTTCCCCACAGCCGACTCTTTTCCACCCTTCCTCAGAGACAGCCTCTCTTATGCCCCAATAAATTTGTGTGAGGCCAGTTGCATGGTGTGATTTTGTGGTGTTCCTTGGCGCCCATCAGCCAAGATACCCTTCCTTTTACCAGGAAACGCTAACAGCATGTCCTTGAAGGGTACCATGGAGCCCTGATTTTCCTCTGTTGTTTTCTTGCCATGAGTTAAGTGGTTTGCTTGATCACATGCCAGTGGCCACCAGGTGCCACCTGGCCACAGGCCCAACACAATAGAATCAACTAGCCATGGGCTCAGTGTCAAAACCATGCACATTTGAGGCCTTGCTTCATATAGTTGATGTTATGTATTCCTTATAGTGAAAGAAACCTGGCTAGTGCAGCCCTTTGTTTCCGTAGGCTTTTGTCATTTGTTGCACAATGGAGAATGAACCCTTTTCTCGGCTTCTAAACATGAGTACTTTCTTCCTACCAAGCCCAGCGCTCAGCCTTACAGAGGTTGCCTTTCAGAGGTTCCACTCCAGTCTAGATGTGCAAGCCTCATTCCCTGTGTTCATAGTATTCCCTTAGCTTGGAATTCCCCTCTCTGTTCTTCTGTTAGGGACAGATATTCAATTAAGAAAAGGCTCCCTACCCCTGTTTCCAAGGAATGACTCATTCTCCCTTTTTATGTTCCCTGAGTTTGTTCGGCTATTAGTTCGGAGTCAGTAAAAAGATACTCAGCAGTGGTCACCATGGGAGTAGAGAAGAGACTTGAAGATGAAAATGAGTATTACTCGAGTCATAATGAATTCATGACCCAAAAATGAATCATCCTGTGGGTTCTAGGCAGAAAGTAGCAGCATCAAAAGACCCTGGACTTTATCCCAGTAAAGGTGCTCTCACTTGACATGTGTTAACAGTGTTATGCAATCACCCTCACTTTTCTTTCCTTCATACAGTGAATTCTTTCTCTCTTACTTCTCTCTTTCTTTCTCTCCTTTTCTTTCTTCTTTCTTTCTTTCCTTCCTTCCTTCTTTCTTTCTTTCTTCTTCCTTTCTTCCTTCCTTCCTTCCTTTTTTATTTTTTTCATTCTTCTTCCCTTTCCACTCTCCCTCTTCCTCTTCCATCTCCTTTTCCTCCTTCCTTCAATCTCTTTGATTTCTTCTTCCCAGTCTTCCTTCCAGTTTTGCTTTGGTTATTAACTGATTTGATGGACTTAGAGCAAAGCTCCCCATCATCTTTGAGATGGAGATGTTCCTATCTCAGCTAAGAACAGTTTGACCAAGGGTTGTCCATGTTGGGTTCCAGACCCAGCACTATAGGCTGAAATACATACTTAACATACCAAAGTGGACCAGGACTCCAGATTGTCCCAGCATCCCCCAGTTCAAGCTATTACAGGGCATGGCTGGCAAACCCCACCCTGTCTGCCCCGAACTTTCCAGGCCAGGGGCTGGGCTTCCTCTCACCCAGAGGCTTCTCCCTGTATAATCCAGACATTTTGCATTTTTGTTCTCTCTCTCTCTCTGTCTGTCTCTGTCTCTCTCTAACACACACACACACACACACACACACACACACACACACTCCACTTGTGCTTTCTCTCTTTCTCTTCTCTTTCCCCTCTGTCTCCCTCTGCATGGTGACTTCACTGATCCTCCCTCTCCTGTGTGGTCAGTGAACTCGCCCCCAATAAACCTGCCTTTGTACTTAAATTTGGCTTGCACTGGCTCATTTCATCCTCGGAGAATAATTTGTCAGTCCATACTCCTCATTCACATACTCAGTTTTTTTTCTGCAAAGTAATAAAGTGTGAATTTAGAAGTATTAATAATATGATTTGTTGTATTTCTCAGTAATTTTAAAGTGAAGTATCTAAGGCTAGAGTATTCACCTGATGTCCATTTGTGATGGAAGTATGCAACCCAATCAAACAAAAAAGAAACAGAGCTGCCCTCACCCCTGTAACTGCAGGGAGCCAGCAGTCCTTCTTCTGTTCTGAGATCACACTGTAGGCCCTTGCTCAGTGAATCTCGTCACAGGATGGTTCTGTGCACTCTGCATAAGCATCTGACATGCTCATTAGCAGTCATGGAATCTATAGTGTTGCCTGCAAGCTATCCATTCTCCTGAAAACAAATTAGACAGGACAGATCAAATTGCATGTGAAGTTTGTGTTTCATTACAGTAGGGTAGGACTGGGTGCCAGGGAAAACCTACTTCCCTTGATAGGATATAGGAAAAACAAAGGGTTTCACAGGTATGCTTGAGTATTTCTATCTGTAATCAAGTCTGGGGTACATAAGAGGAAGATTAATCTTGTAGGATGATGATTTAAAGTCATGCAGGGAGGTGAGATTGCTGCGTGGGTAGAGGAACTTGCCATGGTTTGGTCCTCAGAAGGCACATATTTATGTGTCACCGCAATAGACAGACAGAAGACAGACAGACAGACATGTCAAATATTAAACCAATGCTATATGAAGATCCATAAATACTATGGAATGTGCAAACATGAACCACATCGATCCATGTACTCCTCACCTAGGTGCTTGCTTATATTCTTTATAATACAATAATAATAACAAAGATCTTTAGTATTAATTACTTTAAAAATTCTGTACATGTATATCGTAATTCTGATTACTATCCCTCCACTGTTCTCTCCCTCCCAGTCTGTCATCCCTGCCTCTCTGAAAATCTCTCTGTACATTCATGTCCTTATGTTTTGCTCTATGATCCACTGAGTTTGGCCTGGGCTGTGTGACGAAGATTTGGAACTGTCCACTGGAGACTGGCCGGTGCACCAGTGGGCAGGAGGCTGAATTTAGTGGCTCTTCCTTTCCTAGAATCCATCCGTAGCTAATACCTCAGCAAGGATGTCTAAGCAGCCTCTCCCTCACCCACGATTGGCTGTTGGTAGGATATGCCTTGTGCAAACCCAGGGCAAGATGAGCCAAGCTCCTGTGAGTTCGATTTCAATGGCTGCCATGCCAGAAGACATTTCACATTGTTCCTCTACATTTTGGTTCTTATGCTTTCCCCACCCCTTCTTGGAAGATAATCCCTGAGCTGCAAAGGGCATGGTTTGAATATCTTATTTAGGGATGAACACTCAACTGCCATTTATTCTCAGCACCTAGAGCATTTCTGAGTCTCTGCATTCACCACTCCTCACTGCAAAGAAAGGCTTCTCTGATTAAGGCTGAAAATACTGTTTGTCTATGGGTATAAACATGGATGGTCACAAGGCAGTCTGATGCTACGTCAATTTAGTTAAATAACAGTAGAAGTTTCCCCCAAGGCCTTTGACTTCCCCAGCAGCATGTTAACGGTATCAGCCAAGGGTGTTTGTCTTTTATTTCGCTTTCTGGGTGGGAGGGGGTATTTATGGATATGCAATGCCGAGCTTCAAACTTAGTGCCTTGTGCACATGCTGGCCAGTCATTCTCCCACTGACCTACAGCCCCATCCTACAAAGCAGCCTTTAAAATGACAGACACAAAGAAATAAGTTCACATGGGCCAAAGAACATACACCAGGGCATCTTACTATAATGAAAATAAAAAAGTAAAAAGCAAAGCTTTACATGTTCATCACTTTCTCCAGGCTCTCTCTCTCTCTCTCTCTCTCTCTCTCTCTCTCTCTCTCTCTTCCCTCTGTCCTCTCTCTCCCTTTTGACTCTTATTTTAAACTCAGTTCTCTGAATTAAACAATGGGAATTACATTATATCTTACCATTTTTGGTAGGTCCATTTTATGTTTTGTTTTTAGAAGAAATTTTAATCAGACCAGACTACCTGAAACCAGGTCACTGTTCACAGCTCACTTCCTAAAAGCTGGTTATTTATATTTTTTGCAAAATAATAAGGACTTTTCAATAATAGTTCCTGGGTGTAGAAGACCAGCCAAGATCTCTAGAGGCGAGATTGTTTTCACTTTTCTTGTTCTAAACTCACATATAGCAACCTTATTCATTATTTATCGATTCCCAAGTTTAATTAATAGTTCCAGTAATAAATGCATAATTTCTATGGCCATAGAGAAATCTGATGTGGATAATAAGGCATATTAGTATTTATAAAATTCAAAGCTTTCTATAAATAGAGAAATTCAGAAATTCCCATGACACTTAAAATTATGTCAAAAGTGAGATGAACAACTAATAACGAAGTCCTGTGTTCACAGGGAACACAGAACAGGACCTGAAAACAGCCATGGCCCCTGCAGTCAGCCCAGGCACGGAAGCTTGCTATTCTTTTCGGGGTGACTCTGGGTGTATGGAATACTAAAAAAATCTACTTTCCAGAAGACCAGTCTTTCATTGTTGACTGTAAAACTTGGTAGACATAACAACAAAGTTTTTACATGGGTGTTGGTGACACCAATGTCACCCACTGCCCCTTTCATCCTTGCAACATGTCTGATTTATTATTGGAGCGTTTTTGATTACTCTGAAGAAGCAGCCATGAATTTTGATTCTCTTGGTTCAAATCCTCGTGCCCCCATTCATTCCCTGTGTGAACTCCACACAAATCACTTTTCCTCCCGTTGTGAGTTTAGGTGTCTCCAGGGGACATAAATCCTCTTACTGCCACATGCTGTGTGGAGAACAAAACACCTCTGGGCAGAAATCATCAGGCCCACTGTGGGGTGTCATGTTGGGACTTGCTACAGGAGAACCTGAGGAGGGCAGGGCAGATGGAAGGCTTCAGGATCAGAAAATCCCACCCTGTGAGCCAATGGTTGGAAGCTTGGGACAGGGGAGAGAGGTGGAGATTGAGGTCGGTTTCACAGGCAAGCATTTAATGAGGCTTGTCTCCATGAAAACCTCTCCAGAGCTCTGGACATGTTAACAGTATCAGCCAAGGGTGATGCTGTTAGCATGCCCATGGTAGGGTGGCCTTGCTAAAAGGGAGCAACCCATAATGGTGCTTTTTTTTTAATTTTTTAAGTTGTCTTTAACATCTTTGCATATATGTGCGTATGCATATGGAAATCAGAAGACCTCCTCAGCACTGGGATCACAAATACGCAGCACACATTCTGGTTTTTTAGATAGATCCTGGAGCTCTTATGCTTGCAATATTGTTGATGCCAACCCTGTTTTGAACATGCAAGATGCTTTCCTGAGTTTTGCCAATCAGGATGGGAAGACAGCAAGATCATGGGAAATCCCACGTTTGTGGCCATGGTGGGTGGCTCAGGGACTCTAGACAGGTGTAGCTGGCTTCTGAAGTGAGTCAGTCTTGTGGAGGGCTCTTAACTTGTAGACTCCTTGAAAGTACAATGGCCAGCCACCTGGTTGTTATCAATGACTCAGTTTCAGGGCAGGAGAATGCATGGTCTTCCAGGACCAGTGTGAGCAACCATATCTTCTTGTGTTAAAATGGAGATGCTAATGGCTGCAATAACCATATTCCATGATTACTGTGGGCATGGTTCATCCTCAGCCAACTCATAGAGCATATGTGACTGTACCCTTGTCCTTTCTAGTTGTGATATTCAAAATGCCAGTTGGAGACTGAAGAGTGACAAAGAACAGCRAAAGCTTGTTTATAGTCAGTTTCTCCCCAATATTCCTCTGGTCTTCCAGCACCCTCTAACAGAGGCAATGGATGTGTATACAAATTCCCAGTGAACTGGCAACCTTAATCCAGCATGTATCCCCAGGGGCAGTAGGCTGTGTAAACACCTACTTGATGTGGTCTTAATGGCTGTCCTTCCACAAGGACCTCAAATAGATAGATAAAACCTCAGGCTCGAGTTTGGCCAGGCTGCCCCAGGGGAAAAGCAGACTATGGGTTATTTGTGTTTTYATCCCTGTAAAAGCACATTCGTATGCACCAGCACACGCAGCTTCAGGGTGCTTAAAACTCCAAACTGCACTCAAGAAAAGCGAGAGTTGCCAATTTCAGGATTCCCAAAACAAACTGGAGGAATGTGGAGTGGTTTCATAACAGCGAGTGAGCGCACATTCTCCCCCTCACCTTGCAGAGGAGAAATCAGGATGAAAGGGGCGGAGCCACTGCCTCTGGCATAGTCTGGTCTTATTTGAGATGCTCGACAGCAGGTCTTTCTTTCTTTCTTTCTTTCTTTCTTTCTTTCTTTCTTTCTTTCTTTCTTTCT
>BDUI01003046.1:38496-52853 GCA_002335545.1 Apodemus speciosus | reverse complement strand
GTCCATCATGATGTGAGCGGCCTCTCCCACATGATCCACCCATCATGATGCTCTGCCTCACAGGGCACCTAGAAACATGATGCCACGTGACCGAAAACTGAACCCTCTGAGACTGCGAGCCAAGATAAATTCTTCCTAATTGTACAATATGTATGCAGGTGATTTCACCACAACRCTGAAAGCATAACTTTATTTAACTGAGCTTATAATTTAGTTAATCCTCTGATACTTTCTTTTATACACATTTGCATATTYCTGCCCCTYTCTAAATTATTAGACCCCTGGGGAAGAGGCCTTTGGGTGCCATTGTTTTATTCCTGTGTAGTACCTAGGCTCATTTAAATTGTCCAATATATTTTTAAAATAGATTTACAGACATATCAGCTCACTATACTGGGATTCAGAAACTGAAAGCTAAGGACAGATCTGAGTTGGTGAAGAGCATGTCTAATACCCACAAAGCTCTAGCTTCCATCCCTATCATCACATAAACCAGGCAAGGTGGTTCATTTCTGTAATTCTGTCACCTGGCTGGTAGACACTGGAGGATGAAATGTAAGGTTTTTAATTATTATTTTAAAATTGGGTGTGTGTGTGGGGGGGGTGCTGCTTTTGACTTTCCACCCCTAAGCCAGAAAATAATTACAGCATCATCTCTAAGAGCTGAAAGGAAAGACAGGGGCTTATGGATATGTAAATAATCCATGCATAAATAGAAACGCTAATGTATGCACGCAAACCTCCTAATTAATGGATTAGCATCCACTTAGAAAACAACAGCACAGAGACAGCTCTCCAGGGACCCAGGCCCTGCCCCCCCCCCACTCAGTCACTTCATGGTCAGGAGAAGATGGGGTCTGGACCTTCAGCAATCCAACCCCCAGGTGCTATGTGTGGCCTTCCAAGTGGATTGCTGGATGAGTCATTGGTCCTGAAGCAGTTTCTGCCAGCAAGGATGAGCCTTCACTCCACATAAGCAGCCGGAAAAATGCAGTCCCATGGTCCCTGAGCTGGCAAAGCAGCATCAATTTTTATCCTAAGCCTTAGTAGCCTACAGCCTGATTTCTCCTGGGTACATCCGAGGTCTTCAGCCTGAGCCTTCCTACCCACGTTCGTCGGCTCATTTCCCCTGGGACGCACATAGAGCGGAATTTTGAACAGGAGGTGCTCACTGACCAACCTGCCTCCTGTATGTTTTGACCACACCACTTGAGAAGCCTGCTCACATTCCCTTCTCCTTCCTGGTGGACTCAGAGGACCCCAACATGAGCAAATCCCAATTCTCAGAAGAGTGATGGCTCAAGAGTACTCTCATTTTAGAGTTCTGGGACCATTACAAAGGAGTGGTCAAGAATACAGAATCCAGTTTTTCCAAAAGCTTGATGTTGGTTGTCATGATGGAGATGGCAGTCTTAAAAAAAATCTCATTTTCTTCAGTACTATGWAAATGTGTCAGACAATGCAGGGCAGAAAGCACCAGGGGTGATCGGGCTGATGTGATAACTACACTCAATAGGATATTCCCTCATTCTTTCTTATGGAAATAATCAAGTGTGCTAAAGTAAAGAGGAAAGCAACCCTCTCCCTAGATCTTAGGTGCTGCATATTTCAAGAGCCCCCTCCCCCAAGCCCGAGTGATTGAGAAGCACCAATGAGTGGCTGGARAGCTAGGCTTAGATACATGTGTGCATGTCAGGACTCTCATTTGGCCATTAGAAGACTTGCTGGAGTCAGTTCTCTCTTACTATGTGGATCTCTGGGATGGACAGGAGTGGCCAGGCAGGGTAGAAAGTCCCTTTACAATGGAGACATCTCACTGGCTCCTTTTCAAGGTGGAGTCTCAGAAAGCAAAGTCCCAACAAGGGGAAGAATTGAGAAGTCCTTCCTGCAGGAACACCAGGTATCACTACAGAAGCCAAAGAATGAACAAGGGGCTGCTGATCTGGCGGCTACATCCTGCACACTCCAATGACAAACACATCTAAACTATAAAGAACAGAATTCCAGTGCAGTGAGGTTAAGAATACAATAACCAGGCAGCCAGGAGCAGCTGAGCTATGCTGGTGATTGTCTTTGTTTCATATAACCTTGAGTTGGTGGCTGTTTCGTGAGCCTGGGAGCAAATTTATTCCCCACATATCTGGACTTTAAGTTGATGCCAAAGGCTTCAATTTTTACATGTCTCCGTTGAAAGACATTTTTATTTTGTTTCGTTTTCCCCCTACTCAGCTTGTTTCTAACCCAAGGTGGAGCCTCTCTACCTGGCCAATCATGTGCCTGCCAACACAAGTCATGTAAATTCCACTCATGCTCCACTCTCATGGGACCCCTCCATCCTTTGGGAATGGTTCTTGGGATTTATGTTCAATACTGGCTCTTTGGAGAAGCTTTAAGGGCATTTCTTCCTTCCCATCCACCCATCTCAAGTGTGTGTGTGTGTGTGTGTGTGTGTGTGTGTGTGTGTGTGTGTGTGTGTGTTGGATATGTGATCTCTTGCTGGGACCTCGAGCTCACTGATATCATTACTAAACACATACAAAGGAGACATTTGAAGAGCATCTGTTCCTTTTCTTTGTGATTCCCAAGTTGTTTGACAGACATAATTTGTACATGATTTATTCTCAGTTACCAGTTGCATTTCTGCCCTGCAAGCTATGGTAACACTCCACAGGTATAGAAATCATATTCAGAATGTCCTCATTCACAGTAGATACTTAGTACCTTACCATTGATTGGTGAGGATGTGGAATCCCTCACAGTAATACACAAGAAGTGGGTGAGAAAGGAGAGGGAAGTATGATCTTTGTAGCTAAAAACTGATCCACAGGATACTACTSCAGTTATCTGTTTAGGTTAAGGTTTGCCCAGTCAAAATGTTCTGCCCATATGAAGCTGCTATGACTCTGACCTCTGATCATGAGAAGAAGAGCGAGCAGGGTGGAGCTCAGAGATGCMTTATGGGCTGSGGAGAAAGCTCAGTGGATGAAATACTCCCTATGGGAAAGAAAGGAGCAACATACTGCTCAGTGAGCATTTCTGAGAGGYGGTTCTGCACCAAGACCCCATAGGTTTCCTTTTCTTCCTGCAGCCACGTGCTGATGTCTGACATTTCACAGAGAGGCATCWTATGCTGAACTCAGTGCCAAGCCTCTGCAGCTAAATGGTGATGGATGAGTCATTGTGCTAAGCCCTTTATAAGACACTACCTTGCAACATTCACCAACAGTGTTAAAAATCAGCATATGATTGTCCCATCTGAAAGATGAGTAAACTGAGGCAAAAGAGGTTAGCCATGGTCTCTGACCCCAAGACTCGAACTCAGCCCAGATAGTTCTTCACCACTGCTATGGTCTAGATACTGCTATCACCTGTATGCTGCTTCCAAAGCCAAGCAGTTATTGCAAGAGTTTAGGAGATGGGATTTTTCAGAGGCCAGAATGCCTCTGAATGAGTAATACCAGGAATGAGTAAGTTAGAGACAGTGTGTTTGTTACAAGCTCAGTCCCTCCTGTTTCTTTGCACAGTGATGCAGCAGAACACCCATCAGACACTGGCTGCATACTCTCTAATGTCCCAGACTACAGAATTATGAATAAAATCGCCTTCCTTACAGACTGCCCATCTATTTAATCATATGAAGTTTTCTGAGAAAAGTTCTCCTCCCAGACTGCATTAGCACTGACAGACTCAAGGAAGGATTCCTTCCAGGTTCAGCCTCATGAACCAGAGAGTTYACTGAGCTTGGTTCCAGGAGCAGCGTGACTCAAAAGCAGCTACACTAGTGGGCAATTTCCTATCCAGCTTCATCGTGATGAGTCCCACCCACAGCACGGACCCRTGAATGGACAACCCATGAGAAGATGTACCACTAAGAGTCTTCTCAGCAGCTGGTGGGCAGCTTTGCAATCCAAAGACTCTCAAATTCGATCAACTTTCCACTTCCTACATGGCCTTGGKGAAGGRAGCACATGTATGAGGATATCATGACGGCTCCCTAGCTTCTAGAGTTTCAGATGCTCCATGAGCCTTGTAAACATCCTCCCTCCTTCCATGAGGGAATGCCAACAGTATGGGTCTTTCAAGGGTCTCTAGTAGAAGATAAGATGTATCCTGATTCAAGGTGATCAAACCTGGGTCCAACCTGGAGCAAATAGCTACATACCTTTAGTGACTGAAAAGAGACCAAGATAGCCAGTGCTTACATCTACTAGATGAAATGTCAATTCCAATCTCTGTTATACAGATACAGAAAACCAGATCAATCTGTTGGTGATCCCATGAAGAGGTTAAGCATTGCCAACTATATTACTATAAGTGAATGTGGGGTTGAAATATGTTTTTCTAAAGACCGAGCTTTAGGAGAGGGAAAGACTCYGTAGACAGCACACAGGAATGAGGTGCTGCTGAAATGGAGCACAGGAGACATCTTCAGACACAGCCATAATCAAGACAGAAACGGCACAGTCTCAGGGGTGAATTTAATATAAGAACAGATCAGGATGAGCTGGTRCAGGGCATTTTTAAGAGAAAGATTTTCTTTGGTTAAAACAAACAAGCAAGCAAACAAGCAAACAAACAAACAAACAAAACACATTCCAAGCCAATGTAGTAGTATACACCTCTAATACTATCATTTGGTCATTTGGTTGGCAGAGGCAGGGAAATGAGTCTGTGGCCAACCTGGRATATATAGCAAAATTTCCTATCAAAATATAAACAAACAAAATAACAAACAAACAAATAACAGGGCTTTTCCAACACTGCATGGTGTTATGCCATGATCATGGGCTGCACTGGATCACAGGAATTGCCTGCTACCCTGGTCTTCAATCAAAATGCCACAGCTATGCACTCTGGGAGGAGGCACTTATAAACTTGTCCACACATTCACAAAGCAGCCCRGAGAAAGGAATTCTTCATTTGTTCCTTCAAAAGAAGAGGTATGCGGCACTGTAACTACATGAAGAAGATGGCCTCTGCCTGAGGCTTTGACTGGGGCACTCAGCAGTGAGGCGGGGGTCACCATTGTGTGAGCCCCATCAGGGCCTGTCCTTAGAAACACTGTGACTTATGGCAGACATAAAGAAAACATGCTTAAGCCTTTGGGTACAGAAATCTATACAGAGAGAAAAATGGGAGACCGGACGAAAGTGAAGTGACATTGCTTAGTACCTGGCCAACCTCAGCAGAATGCAAACTCGTAAGCGGGGGAGGGGAGAGAGCAATGTAATTTTCCTGCAATATTTGTGTATTATTTTTATCTTCCTCCACAAATAAGATGATGATTGGATTCAAATCACATTTCAAACAGGATTCATTGCTGAAATGTCAAAAAACGAGGTAGCATTCAACCCTGGCAGAACCTTGAAATCTGTYCCATAAAAGGCAATTTCAGCATAAAGTATGGCTAACCTTGAATAGTCAGATTAATGACCCAGCACCTTCCAAACCAGGAGCTGGCGAATAAACAAAACTTTACAAGCAAATTGAGCAACATCCCAGAAGAAAGGCAAAACCAATCAGGGTAGATGAATGGCAGACCATTTCAGGATAGGAAGAGAATGATGAGTCTGTGAACATGCTGCCGAGAGATGGGGAGAGAGAAAGAGAGTCTGGGGGAGACAGAGACAGAGACAAAGAGACAAAAAGAGAAAGAGACAGGGAGAGGGGGGAGAGGGACAGAGAGAGGGGAAGGGAGAGAGAGAAAGAAGGAGATTGAGGTTCCTTTACAATCTCACACTGGGATTCAYTGGTTAGTTTTTATCCATATAAAACAAACTAGAATCAGTCAGGAAGAGAGAACCTCARCTGAGGAATTGTCTCTATCAGATTGGCCTGTAGGCAAGTCCGAGGCGTGAGTCTTGATTAATGATTGATGGGATCCCATTCACTCTGGGTAGTRCTAATCCTGGGATAGTAGCCCTGGAGTCGCAGTATAAGAAAGCAAAATGAGCAAGCCACAGAGAGCAAGCCAGKGTTCAACGTTTCTCSATGGTCTCTGCTTCAGTTCCTGACTCCACCATCCTGCCTTGAACTCCTGTCCTGACTTCCCTCAGTGATAGGGTGAGATGTGGAGATATAAGGCTGGTTATGGTCAACATTTTMTCACAGCAACCAAAAGCTAACTAGGACAGTAAGATGACCTAGCAAGGAAGAGCCCATGCTGCATGCTGGCAAGCCCACTTACTTGAATTCCATCCCCAACTCCCACTTGTGGAAGAATAGAACCAGTTCCTACAAGTTGTCTCATAATATCCACACAGACACACATCTTGGTATATGTCACCCCCCTCCATGCACAATAAATGATTGAGTAGACTGTGATAGTCTTTTAAATCCCCACATTGTGAAAGATCCCTTATACTTTTAAAATTTATACACAGGGTCTACATCCTCTGATGGGGCAGGGGATAACTGAGTGGATGAAGTGCTGATCACATAAGCATGAGGACCTGACTTCAGATCCTTGGTACCCAGATAAAAAAGCTGGGGACAGTGGTGTGTGTCTGTAATTCCAAAGGCAAAGAAGAGTCCCCGGGGTTGTCTGGCCTGCTAGTCTAGCTGAATCACAAAACTTTAGGTTCAAAGAGAGACCCTGTCTCAACAAATAAGGCAGAGAAAGAACAATTAAAGATGACACCCAACATTGACCCCTGACCTCCTTACACATGTGCACACACACACACACACACACACACACACAAATGAGGTGTTTAGTGACCATGCAGGTCACCTACCCCTTATTTCAACACTATTTTCAACAAGTCATTCTCACCCCAAACAGATGGGAACAAGAACTAAGATTGGAAACTAAAACCTTCAYTGTCCAGGAGGGCACAAGTCTTAAAAGCTATGGCTATATTTCTGTAACCCCTATGCCACGTGACATTATGGATGGTGGCCTCAGTACTTGTATTGTTCTGAGGGGGTTTAGTCAGTGCTTTATTTTGTAAATAAATTCTTACTTAATGTCCTGAGTTACAAAGACGTTCAAGGTGTTTTCAGTGTGAACACAGTTCAGAGCCTCATCTGTGAAAGTTTCAGAAAATTCTAGGTTCACAGATGAGAATTCTTAAAAGTAACAGATCCAGGACTCACCAGTAACTTAACCAGGATGGGAGAGGCAAGGCCCCGTTAGGGAATATGGAAGAATCCAAGGGCACTTTTCAGGGCCAGGCTCTGAGGCCTCTGACAACTTCTTGGACCCCGGGGATCATGTCTTCTGCTCACACTTGGAATCCTGCTATGTCTGCCCAGAGCTGGCCATGGCTCACTAACTTCCTGGGATGTGGACTTTGCTGTCTGCTCTGCTCTCTAGTCCTCAGGAACTAATGTGGTGATGATGAGTGGACTGGGGAGAAACAAAATATTTCACTTTCTTTCACGAAGCAAAAATTGTGCCTTCCGTGAGAATAGGACAGCCACAACCAAGAGAGCTGGAACAACTGACTCAAGGTCACCTCAAGCTTGAGGAGAACAAAGAGCTATTGAAACGGAATCCACTGTTTATTTACAGTTCCCGAGCGAGCACCTCTCCTTTCTGCTCCCTGGGTGAACAAAACCAGCATTTCCAAATCTATCCCTCCTCCCCACTTCCTCCCTCCTCTGCCTCTCTCCTCCTCTGTTCATGCCTTCCCCTTCCTCCTATCTCTGTACTCCCTTTCTCTTTCCTTCCTTCCTTCCTTCCTTCCTTCCTTCCTTCCTTCCTTCCTTCCTTCTTTGACACTGGGGTTAGACTCAGGGCTTCAGTGATGCTAGATAAGCACTCTATCATTGAGTTGTATTCTAAAGTTGCCTAGGTTGACCTTGAATGCACTCTGTAGCCCAGGCTGCCTTTGAGCTTATCGTCTTCCTATGGCAGCCTCCTGAGTAGTAAGAAAGATAATCCTGTACCACCACTCATGGTTTTCCCCTTTTCCTTCAAGATCAATGAATGGGTATTAGCTAAAGTTCCCCAGCCGTGTACAGTGCTGTGGGCTAAGACTGTGAACTGAGTCCTCAGGATCTGCTTCAGTGTCTGCTTTTGTATGGAAATTCTTGCAACTTTAAGTGATTTGGGGAAAAATAAAAGCACCACAAAGAGAGCGATGTTCTGGGATGCATGAAACTCACAGTAAGTTCAAATTACAGCACTCTAAATAAAGTTTTATGGGAGCACAGCCATGTCCATCTGCTGCCTGTGTTGATAAGCTGTTTACAGGCTCCACAGATGAGATCAAGGAAGAAGAGAAACCTTGTGGCCCACAATCCTGGACTCATGCCTCTTAAGAAAAGAGTTTGCAGCTGCCCTGTTCTAGGAGGGAGCAAAGGGCAAGTCCCATGGCCTTTGTAATCTTGTCATTTGTGACAAAGCTGTAGACACAAGTCTTAAACCACTATCTGGGAAACAGCTTAAGTAGGAGGTAACCTGGTAAGTGCTTGGTTGTACGACGAACTCCATCCTTGCTGGAACTGTAAGGATAAAGGGAAGACCCATTTCCAGCAACAGCAGGTGCAGCAGGAAAGGCTATACAACAGAAGAGTCCAATGCCAGTCTGGGCTAACAGCATCTCACATCCCAGAGGCGTGTCAGCTGCAGCCCAATCTATCCCATAAGGAAACAGGTCCAGAGTTAGACCTGATGCATTTGACATACAGTACCCAGAATGCTAATACAGGAGGCCAACTCTGCACCACCTCCTGTAGCCATCCTGGTTTAAAGTCCAGCATTTTCCTACCCAACCTACAGAAATACAAGGCCCACTGCTCTCACCATACCTGCCATTATCATGAATGATGCCTTTCTCCTCAGCTCTCAACCAAGCTCTCAGTATCCCGGCTCTTTTCCTCCACCACTTTCCTACTGCACAGCAACCTAACCGTCTTACCACCCCACAACCTAACCTTGCAGGTACCCTGTCTCTGAATTCTACTCTGTTATAATTTTATAGTCACTACTGCAAGCCACCAGTTTCCAGCAGGATTAAAGGTGATACTCACTATGACAAGCCATCAGGCAAACATACATAAAGAWGAGAGGGCTTTAGTTTCCTTATCACGTGTCCTAGAGTAAAAAAGTTGTTAATGTCCTCTGCAGAAAGAAATAAGAAATAGGAGTTCTTTGGAAGGTGACAGAGATTGGAAGTGCTGTTTAGTACTTTCAGCAAAGCTCAGCAAGATTCAGGTAGTTCTAAAAACCCAAGAAATCCTAAAGAGAGGTTCCTTAGTATTTAGGACACAAACAATTTAGCTGTCTCAGGAAGTTCCTGAAACTGATCAGATATACCAGGCCTCTTCCTTCTTAAGCTTATTATGTAAGTATTAATGACTGACAAGGAGACAGAGACCAAATGAACTGCCTGTAAGTCATACAAATCATACAGCTTAGAAGAGGCTCAACCCACCTGAGCTGTCTGGGAGAGACATACTTAGTTCTATCTATTTGCCTGTAAGTTGTGTAGTGATATCCATGTTTCCAGGTTTGTCAACCATAGCTCACACTGGAGTGGGCTTTCCATGTTGTATCTGTCTTTGAGTCATCTCTACTCCTGTAAGTAACCCCCTCACSCCTACTGCTGTTAGTGAACAAAAACAAAACAAACAAACGAATGAAACAAAATAAAAGACACATTGACTCAGCTAGCTGGATTTCATTTGTATCCTTAACTTTGGTCTTTTGAGGTTCCCTATCTAGAGCAAGTGAATGTTTGTTCTTGTCTCTCTAGGAAGAGTGTCACACCATGGGGTAGCAAGGTACAAAGGCATCTGTAACCAATGTCTGGGCAACATTCATAAGATCAACTGGCTCTCTTCCTTTGGCCTCTTCTGGGGATCTATTTTAGGGAAATAAGTGTATTTTTGCCCAAAGAGACGTGTTCAGGTTTGCTTAGTCTAGTATTGCCTATCAGATGGAAGACAGGAAAAACTAGAGACAGTCTATGTGTACCCTTCCTTCCGCATCCAGATTCCATCTGGTAGTCTTCAGTGACTGCCATCATGTTTCCTCATGAACTCAGCCAACTAGCCCTTCTGTGCTTCACTTCTAGACTATCAGTGATTTGTTTCCACTGTTCAAGACTGAGTTTCTAAGTTTCAGTAAGAAAAATCACATACTACCTAGTATATAAAATCAAACAACCACTCAATGCAAGTGGACAGGGTTGCTGGGAGGTATATGGAAGCCCYCAGATGTCCCATGATGCTTCATTCCTATCATTGCTTCTTTGTCAAAGAAAACATACCTTCTATTGGACTATTCACCCTTTGGTTTCTGGGATTTGAAGCACAGAAACTACCTAAGGAATGTCTGAATGTTGGGTTGGGAAAATGGCTCAGTCAATTCATTGTTTGCSTTGTTAACACRAGACCCAGATTTGATCTCTAAAACCCACATGAAAAAAGCCAAGCAAGATGGTATGCATTTGCAATGCCAACACTGGAAAGTGGAGTCAGATGGATTCCTGTGGGTTACTGGCTAACCATAATTGCCTATTTGGTAAGTTCCAGGCCAAAGACAGCCTCTATCCAACACAAATAAAGAAAAATGGCACTTGAGGAAAGATACCATGAAAGTTGTCTCTGTCTTCAACATGCACTCATGCATATATGTATGTACCTCCACATACATACATGTATTCAAATATACATGAGCATGCACAGAGAGAGGGGGTTCTCCCATTTTTCATGACTATTTAAASCCATGTTGACTGTCCTCCCATTTTTCAGATGCCTCTTGCCTCAGGAGAGACAGCAAATGTCAGTGCAGGGGAATGTGCTGTAATCCCCGCCACAACCCACAGACTTCTCAAGGATCAAGCTTTCTCTCATTCCTTCTGTTATGGAGGAAGGTGTCTGCTTGCACATCTGCTTCCCCTTGACTGTGCCCAGTTGCCAGGCAGACCACAGTGTACAACGCATTGCGAGAGAGTGCTGCTACCCCTCCACCACCTTTGCAAACAGACCCCTCTAGCGAATTCTTCCTTCACCCCTTGCCCATCNAGACCCAGATTTGATCTCTAAAACCCACATGAAAAAAGCCAAGCAAGATGGTATGCATTTGCAATGCCAACACTGGAAAGTGGAGTCAGATGGATTCCTGTGGGTTACTGGCTAACCATAATTGCCTATTTGGTAAGTTCCAGGCCAAAGACAGCCTCTATCCAACACAAATAAAGAAAAATGGCACTTGAGGAAAGATACCATGAAAGTTGTCTCTGTCTTCAACATGCACTCATGCATATATGTATGTACCTCCACATACATACATGTATTCAAATATACATGAGCATGCACAGAGAGAGGGGGTTCTCCCATTTTTCATGACTATTTAAASCCATGTTGACTGTCCTCCCATTTTTCAGATGCCTCTTGCCTCAGGAGAGACAGCAAATGTCAGTGCAGGGGAATGTGCTGTAATCCCCGCCACAACCCACAGACTTCTCAAGGATCAAGCTTTCTCTCATTCCTTCTGTTATGGAGGAAGGTGTCTGCTTGCACATCTGCTTCCC
Organism: Apodemus speciosus; assembly: GCA_002335545.1. NCBI lineage: Eukaryota > Metazoa > Chordata > Mammalia > Rodentia > Muridae > Apodemus > Apodemus speciosus. The sequence goes on along the minus strand of BDUI01003046.1, from coordinate 41,367 downwards.
CTTGACTGTGCCCAGTTGCCAGGCAGACCACAGTGTACAACGCATTGCGAGAGAGTGCTGCTACCCCTCCACCACCTTTGCAAACAGACCCCTCTAGCGAATTCTTCCTTCACCCCTTGCCCATCRGCCAGCTCACTCAGGATCTGTCACTTAATTCATACAAAGCTTCATAGGACTGTTTCTGTTCCCTTTCTCCCATGGAATACTCAAGCCCACCATCTCTGGCCTCTGTCCACCACATAGTGACAATACCACCAGTTYTTTGCCTTGAAGCTGACTGCAATGGGCATGACCTGAAGATTTTTTCTCTAATGAAAAGTCAACATGAACAATTCCTTCTTCTACTTCTTCCTCCTGTTTATCCACTATCCATCAGTTACCTGATCTCCCCAATCCTGCCCCCCATCCTACCCCCTGCCCCCCTCACACTTAAAACTTTCTGTGACTCCTTCATGGCCCCTTCTCATACTCTTGACTTTTCCTATCCTTTCTCCTGGGTAGGATGACTACAGACTTTATTGTGTAGGTTGAGACACATAACAGAGAAAGAGAAGGACTGGGAAGACAGTTCCATCAGCAAAGCACCTGCCGTGAAGACATTAGGAGCTGAGTCTGATCCCCAGCACACAAGCAGAAAAACAAGGCAGGAGTGGAATCCTAGTTCTGGGGAGGCAGAGACAGAAGGGCCCCTGGAGCTCATTAGCTAGTCAGTCTAACTGAATTGGAGAACTCCAGGGCCCCATGAGARAGATTATTGTAATAACTCCGGGTTCCTCTGGGAACCCTGAGGAGAGACAACTAAGATTGACATCTGACATCCAAATGTATGTGTATGTGTGTACTTGCACCTGGAAACACATTTGTGCACATACACASAGAAAGAAATGAAGCTGGAACTGTGCGCTGAACAGGCATATCCTGGCATCTTGGGCAATATCGTATGATGCTTACAACTGTTTATCACTCAGGCAGAATATAGACTCATCTGCACCAAACCTATGATCGTATCCATGAACAGATTTCCTCATGTGGGATGYCCCRCTCTGATTGTGGAAGTCACCATCATTCATTGTTTTCTGCTTCCTGAACATGAAAACAATGTGAACTGCCAACCTTATGCTCCTGTTGCCATGACTCCCCACCATGATGGATAWTGGCTTCTTGAGACTGTAAGAAAAATCATCCTTTCCTTAAAATGCTTTTGTCAGGTAATGTGTCACAACAATGAGAGAGGGGTTTATATGTGTGCATGTGTGTATGTGTGTGTGTGTGTGTGTATAAGTGTGGTGTGCATGCGTGTGTATGTGTGTGAATAAGTATATGCATGTGTGTGCTCGTGAATGTGTGTGTACATGTATATGTGTATGCCTATATGGGTGTGTCTGACTGTGCTTGTATGTGCTTATATGTGTGTATACATGTGTGTGCATGTATGTGTGCATATACATACATGTATGTGCTTATATATGTATGCATGCATATATATATATATAGGTGAGCATGTATCTGTATATGTGTGTGCATATATATTAGTGTGCGTGCATATGTGTGTGTATACGGGTAGATATAGAGATAGAGATAGAGATAGAGATAGAGATAGAGATAGAGATAGAGATAGAGATATAGAGATATATCTGCTTTATCTCCCCATTCTGCATCTCTCCAAAGGAAGCACCTTTTATTCTTAAGGGTCCAAGTACTATCCATTCATGATGAAAGGTGTGAACCTCAGTTGGATTTGCACCAGATGTCTCAAATTCCTCATCTCCAATAGGAGCCAGAATCTTTCTCTTCAAATTCATATTTATAGCAGGTTGGTGTTGCCATTCGAAACCACAGAAGAAACCTAGGGACCACCCTTCATTTTTGCATTCCTGACCGACAGTCTGACTCCCCTCATTCCCCACACCAGTCACCCCACACCTGCAACTATCTCCCTCTCTGTTGCTCCTTTGTGTCCCTAAAGGAGATCTTTTCTCCACTAGATTAGACTGAGAAGGCAACCTTGACCCATCACTTCTATCCTTGTCTTTCCTCTCATCCCATGCCTAATCCATTCTCACACTCAAGGAAGGGCCGTGTTTCTGGGACCATCCAAGAGATCCTACGAACACAATCATTACAAACTGAGAGAGGTCGAAGAAACTGAAGTTGGCACTATTAACTGGACAGAAATTGACCCAGTTAGCACGATCAACTGCACACAGCCTACATCTGAAAAGAAAACCTTGAGAATTRTCCACATCAGATTGGCCTATGGGCACGCGTGAGCTAGTATTGTCTTTATTAGTAAATAATGAAGGAGGGCCARCCTACTGTGGGCAGCACTATCCCTAGGTGTCCCTGGGCTGTATAAGAAAGTCAGCTCACGACATTATGAGCCTATGAGCAAATCAAAGAATTTGTTCACAGAGAAAGCCAGCAAGCACTCTTCCCCTGTGGTTTCTGCTTCAAATCCTGCCAGCCATGATGCTCGACATAGAAAAAAAATCAATGAATTGAGGACGGGGTGAGGAAGGCAGTGGGGAAACAGGTAAAAATAGAGAAAAATAATACATGTATGAAAATGTTTATATTTCAAAAATTTCTTCCCTAGGAAACWATAAATGATGTTGACCTGCTTCATACAGTGTCAGTGGCAAGCCAAAGTATGAGTCCACCCAGGTCTACCCAGGAGACCCAGTGAGTTTATTGGACTGGCTTACAGAGCATGGGTAAGTGGCTACTGACAGGGGTGTGCAAAGTCTACAACCAGTACGCATGATGATGTCCAAGTATAACTGCAAATGGAGCCCCTCTTCAATTAACCTCCCTTAGGGTATAGACTCGAGAACATTCTCAGACCCTGAGGTCATAAACAACTGGGCAGCA
>BDUI01003045.1:126618-141703 GCA_002335545.1 Apodemus speciosus | reverse complement strand
AAGAAATAGGAACTCTGATCCAGGAAGGACCACAAAGCCGTGGGAGGGGAAAAGAAGCTGAGAGAGGGGAAGGGCTGGAGGGGAGAGGTGCAGACTGAACAGTGGGGAAGGAAGGGGCTGTCCCCCAGGGCCTTGAGGCCTTAGCTTAGAGGGTGGCCTAGGCTTTCAAGGTTTGTGTTTTCACAGGGTCCGATGACAGGCTGAACTAAGGGTAAAGCCACGCACATCTTGTCCCTCCTGGAACCTAGAGCCTATCTCACGAGGTAGTGTGAGGKTTGCCTGTTACGTTACAGACATACAAGGAAACAGGTCAGAGAAGACAAGGGTCACACAGCTAGCTGTGGCAGAGCTAAGCCATCACCACCCTTGTCACCAGCAGGACTGTTGGGGGATAGGGCCCCGGGGGACTCACCGCCTGGCTGAGGGCATCTCCTTGCAGAGTCAGCACCCCTTTGACCTGGTCTGTGCTGTAACACCCAGGAGTCAGGGGGTGCCTGCTACTGTTCCCGMCTCCCGCAGGCTGCCCCGCAGTACCAAGGGCACGTCCCCCTCCCAGGTGTATGCCCCTTCCAAAGGCCCTGCCCAACCCAGCTCACCCACAGCTGCCCAGGATGAAGTTCTCCTGCTTGGCCGGAGCCTCGGAGCTGGGGCCTGGGAGAGTGAAGCGGAGAGAGGCCTCCTGTGGAAGACAGGGCCGTCCCAACACCTCACCTCAGTCCGGCCAGCGTTCCATTCCAAGACCTAGACACTTTGCCAGATTAGCCTGAGAAGGGACAAGGAGGGCGGGACTGACCTGGCACCTCTGCCTTTGCCTTACTAAACCTCCAAGATTCTGTGAGTTCAGACCCGTTCATTCCCGTTCTGAGTACATCACGAGCAGCCAGGTGGGAACACAGAACAGAGAGGCACAGTACCTAGCTAACTGGAGTGCTGTGATATGTGTTGGGAGCAGAGTCACAGTAACGCTTTCCTAGGTCACTGTCCTAGGCATTTTATGAGATAGTTTATTATCTTCACAACAGCTTTGTGAGCCTGGTTAAGGTAAGGGCTCAGAAGTCCGGTAATTTGGATGAGATCACTTCACAGCTTGGATTATCAGTATTTGTTTTGAGACTGTTTTGTTTGAAACAGTGTTTCATAATGGAGCCAAAGGCTAGCTTCTTGCCCGTGAACCTCTAGCCTCACTCACTGAAGCTTTCACCACCACCCTGCTTGCTCACAGATGAAATGTCAGTTTCAAAGAGAGTTCACACTCAAGACCTGGTGCTGACTCTAGGGTCTAAGACCTTGGCTGCGCACACACACTGCTTGTGTAATTACATGCCACCATGCCTGCGTCTGTACTCAGAAGTGGGTATCTGCACGGGTCACGCTCAGCACCTGCGGTGCGCGATTCGCAGTACCTGGAGGATAGGAAGGATGGCAGGTCGGGCGGGACCGGCGGGTGCGTTACCTTGAGGATGTCCTGCAGCTGTCTCAGCACGGCGTGCACCTCAGCGTGCAGCAACCAGCGAAACTCCTCCTCCTGCGGACAGCGCGGCGTCAAACCCAACACATCCCCGCCGCCTGTCGGCTGGCCGCCCGCCGCCCCTTGCCCGCTGCTCGCGTCCCACCAGTACTGCCCGCTCCGCGGCGCTCGCAGCCATCGCGGTCGCCATCGCCCCGGCCGTCCGCGTCTCTAAGGTCTGTAGTCTGGAGCTTGGCGCGCAACGCCCGCCCCTTTTTCCTCCTCCTCCCGTGACCGATTGGCAAATCGGGCACAAGCTCCGCCCCCAAAACTGGCTACGCCTCAAGCGACCGGCTACAGCTTCCAGTCCTGGGTGGTGAGTGGCTAGATGGACAGGCCACACGTCTAGCTCTACTGTCCACTGATTGGTCGGCGGGGCCGTCCGTCACCAAGATATCCCTGTACTGTCCCGCCAGATGGCGCCCGCTCAACAGGGTTGCGCAGTAAAAGAATCAGGCGGATTGGCTCCTACCTAGGTTCCTAAAGCATTTGGGCACAAGTGGCACAGCTATGGTACCAAGAAATGTTTTATTTTTTTTCTTGCAGTAGCTTTGTTAATTGCACAAAATCAAGTTTTGTTTTTGCCATTTAAACATTATCACACAATCCTATTCTGAAAGACAAATGTTCATTAAAAACAAAGTGAAAATAAAAATTCACAACCTTAATCACCTAGATTTGTCATTTAAAGGAAAAGAGGGAGTAGGGGCTTTCTTACAAGCATTTTCACAATGTCACATTTTCTCCATAAAAGGAAAGGATTTCAAAATGAAAGGTGAAATAGCTTAAACAGAAATAGTCATAAAAAGGAACTTTACAGAATTGTCAACAATATTAAGACAACATTGACTAACCGGTTTCCTTACAGCATCTTCCCCACCCCCAACCCCCAGGACCAAGACAGGCTGTGTCCAGACAGAAACTGTTCAGCATCCCAGTGGATGAGCAATTGTGCTGAACTCCACAAGCATTCCCTGCTCCATGCCCATGTCCTGAGATCCTTATCCCAGGTGGAAGTCAAATTGTGGCTTTGGAAATCCAAACTCATGAGGAAGGCTTCCTCAGGTRATTCCTCTCATGTGGCATTCTAAGCCTCTTTGGTCCCCTCTTCATGGAGAAATGCTTCAAGTCTGTCCCCCCAAACTCAGGACTTGGAACCAGATACTGGCAGACGTGAGGCTCCTCATCAAAGGCCCAGCCTGTGAATGCTCTCCTAGGAGATAGATGCTCATTACTGGTGTTGATCAGGCTGGGTCTGGGTCAAAGAGGATGGGACAGCAGTGTCTCCACGGAAGGAAGTGGGGAAGAAGGGCATGCAGGGGACCTGTGTAGAGCAGGCTGACCAGGGAGCCCAGCTCGAGAGGCTGCCGGAACGGAACAGGAAGGAGCCACCCACACATTCTACTGCTCCCAGTGCCCTGAAGGCCCCTTCCCATGGGCTGGAATGCAAATCCAAATAAAACCTCCTGGGAGGACCAGGCTCTGGTTACAGAGACAACAGCCAGGGAGTTGAAGACTGTGGACTCTGCTCTCCCCGAAGAGGTGTCTATGTGGCTAGGCTGGTCTCTCTTCAGTTCACAGAGACATTCTGGGAGCTGCTGCGTAATGGTAGTGTCTACAGGAAAATCCTCCTCAGCTGGAGATCCACAGAGCCTCAGGGAATCTGCTGGTTCATGATGGCTGAGGGGCCTCTCCTTTCAGGGGTCCAGTGGGGGCCATGGGCCCTCTGCCAGTCTCTGTCCAGGGAAGCTGAGGATGGCTTCCCGTGCTCCCTGCCAATTCTAGTCCCCCTAGTCTCTTGACCAGAGGGGGCTGAGATAAGACAAGCTTGCAAGAACAGCCAGGCAGCAGTTCCTGGTAGCTTCTATCTTGGATGTGTGTGTCTGTATGTGTGTGACAGAGACAGAGAACACAAGAGAAACAGAGAATACACAGCCTCCTGCTCCAGGGCCAATCAATGCCCAGCTCAAGAGCTTCTTCACAGCCACTGTCGAGACAGATCCTCTTATCCCTGGCCGGGCCCAGGGAGGGAGGGTGCTGCTGTGTACTGTGCTGATGCAAGTCTCAGAGTCTGTATAAAAGGAAATGGAGACAGGTGACTGGTCCAGAGCTAAGTCCCAGAACCCTGACCCCACACTGGGAACGGAGGTCAGAGGGAAGATGGGAGGGTAGATGGGCAGGCAAGGCTTAGTGTATGTAGGCCCGGTACACGGCAGACATGTCATTGTCAGACTGGTCCAGTGCCTTGGCTCTTTTGTATACCTGGAAAAAGAGAGAGAGAGAGGGTGAGGTAGAGGCTGGTCTCTAGCTACAGAGCTACTATGTGGAAGAGCCCTGCTTCCTAGAGGCCTTTCCAGATGGTTCTAGCCTGTTGCTTAGCAGGCAGGACCTGGAGCTTGAGATATGTGGATATGAGTGCTGGCTTGATGTGGGGCAAAAGCCCTAGCCTGTGGGCTTCTGCCACAGCCCCATCTGAAGAGGGAACAGCCCCAGCCCTCATGGCTTTACTGAGGACTCCATTTACTCGGACATGTCAAGTGCACGTGCTGTTAGCAGTCAAGGTGGCAGCCCTCAATGCAGCTTCCTGAGGATGGTTAATTACCCAGGATCACTGTGCCCTACTTTCTTTAAAAATGGCTGGCACCTCCCAACCACCTTCCTGAAGGCTCTTCTGAGCTCCTCTTCCACACACCAGCTGCGCCCGTTCACATACCAGYCTTCTCTGTTTCATTACCTTAGAGCCTATGTACACTATTTTATTTATTACTTTTTGTTCTATTCAATTTTAAATTTTATTTTATTTTTTCACATGTCTTTGCCTGCATGTATGTCTGTGCACCATCTGGGTGCCTGGTGTTCTCAGAGGCCAACAGAGGGGGGTTGGATGTCCGGGAACTGGAGTTACAAATGAGTGTGACCTGCCATACGGGTGCTGGAATTTGAACCCAGGCCCTCTGGAAGCAGCTGGTTCTCTTGAATCCTGAGTCATCAGCCCCAGTGTTTGGGTTTTGTTGTTGAGACAGGGCTTTCCTTACAGTCTACAATGATCTCATGCTTGTCTGTTTTTCTTTTTATCTTACTATGCAGCCCCAGCTCCCCTGGAACTCTGTATATCATGCCTGGCGTATTTACCACTATTGTTTTAAAGAAAGGGTCTCACTTTAATGCATAATCAAGGCTGAGTAGCTTTCTAGCCTGAACACCAAGAACACCTTCACAGGCAGGAACTGCCGAGCCATCTCTCCAGCCCTAAAGTGGTTTTTTTTTTTTTTTTTTTTTTTTTTTTGGTTTTTGGGGTTTGATTTTTTTTTCTGAGACAGGGTTTCTCTGTATATCCCTGATTGTCCTGGAACTCACTCTGTAGACCAGGCTGTCCTGGAACTCAGAAATCCATCTGCCTCTGCCTCCCAGAGTGCTGGGATTACAGGCGTGTGCCACCACTGCCCGGCTAAAAAGTGTTTTTAAAAAAGAAGAAATTAAATGTAAGTTAAAATTCCAGCTACTGGGCTGGAGAGATGACTCAGCAGTTAAGAACACAAATCCCAGCAACCACATGGTGGCTCACAACCATCGATAATGAGATCTGTTGCCCTCTTCTAGTTTGTCTGAAGATAGCTACTTAGGAGACAGATGGAAAATGAGTGACTGGAGCAAGCGCTATAACTGGTAAGTAGAAACTGAAGATGGATAAAAATGCAAGCCCCAATCATAGGCTGTATACACAGGACACAACAGCCAGGTATGTGGAAATACAAGCACTAAGGATATTAAGGCAGGAGGATTGTGGACTTGAGGCTAGTCTGGGCTACCTAATGAGATCCAAGACAGTTTGAGCTATGAAATTAGAGGAGAGTAACGGAGATTCCAGTCACAGCTGGAATCCCATGATGAGAATCATCAAAGCACTTTGTACACTTAAGTAAACAACACCCATCAGCCACTGCACAAACATCCTGTTTTCTTTTTTCTATTTTTTTTGTGGCATTAGGTATTGAACTCAGGGTCAGATAAGTACTCTACCAAGAAATGGTATCTCCAGTCTCTCCTGTATAATCTTTGTTTGAGACAGACTCTCATTACGTTGTGCAGGCTGGCCTTGAACCTTCTACTTCAGCCTTAGTTAGCCAGGGCTACAGTATATATGGCCATACTTGGCTAGAAAAACTTTCAAGTACTCTAAAGATCAAGGAAGAAATCACAAAGAAAATAATAATTAAAAAATCACTGTGGTTGAGAAGGAAATGAACTCTCACGCTCAGGTTATAGGCGGGTCTAGAACTGTTGACTGGAGGACTCCTCTACCAGGGACTAGACAGAGAAAAAGGATTCAGATCCTAATTTAAAGACAGACCCAGTGCAATTCTAAACTTGATGTTCCTTCCTTTCTTGATTCACTGTAGTGTGATGAAACGCAAGGGTCTGCACCCAGGTCCCTTGCCAGGAAGTTACCTCATTGGCTGCAGCTGCCATGGGAGTGGGGTGGTTCACTGCATCACCCAATGCAATGGCCAGGCGGAGATCCTTCTGAATGTACTTCAGGTAGAAGTCGGGTTTAAAGTTTCCTTGTAGTATATCTGAGAAGGGAAAACCATTCACCGGAAGTTTAAAGATCTACATGAAGATTGCCTGCTCACCTCCAGCATTTCCAAAGGGCACAGCCCTGTCCTTTCCTATGTCCAAAAGACTCAGGCCCCACTCATTTTCACTGTGTCTCTGGGCCTCCTCTGACATGGGCAAGGACTGATTGGAAAGGGGGCTCTTTAAACACACTGAACCATGAAAGGACTCTTTCCTGGATGGTTTGACCCAGCTGCTCAGCTCTAATGAAAATAAAATTGCAAGAAGAAAGGTCAAAGGTGACTTACTTTGGCACTTCTGGTCCAGAAAGATGCTGGCCAATTGTCCCTGATTAAGTATGTCCAAGAGTGTCTGCTGTGATTGGCCTGTCACCTGGGCCAGTGTCAGCCCCTCAGCAATGGTGGCCATGAAGCTTCCTTGGACCATGTTCACAATCAGCATCATCTTGGCTGCATTGCCAACTTCACCTGCTCAGGGCAAAAGTCATGTCCCAAGAATTCTATAGGCAGGTCATCTCTACCTGCCTTCACCCATGCACCCTGAAAACCTTTCATCTGTCCTAGACAGGAATGGTTCTTTTTCCTTCCAGGTACTAATTGTGCCTGGAAAAAGAAGCCTTCTTTTAGGAAGCCTGGTGAGAAGGCCATGTGGGACAGACACTGTCACCAATGTAGCTGCCGTACCCACAAGCCTTCAGGCCCAACATGGCCAGGTAGGTGGGTAGGTGTATTACCTAAGAAGAAGGAGGTCTTCCCCATTGCCTGGAAGCAGCTGCTGCAGTCCTCATACAAGCCCCTGTCTCCGGCTGCTAAGATCACCAACATCCCATCGTTGGACAGTTGCTGATTCCCTGAGACTGGGGCTTCCAGAAAGCGCCCCCCTCTGGACACAATCACCTGTAAGGAAAGCCATAGCTTCCGATTGGTCTTGCTTCTCCAAGTATGGAGGAAGGAACATCTTTGGGGGGCATGGTGTTTCGTCATAGAATATGTTAGCATGTTGTTATCAAAAGTCCTAAAGCCAACACATGTACCAAAGCCTACTACTGTAGTGGGTCAAATAGGCTATCCTTATACAGAAGTTGAGTCACAGAAAATAAAGGACTTTCTACCTTGTTTTCCAGTGCTCTGATTCTCAGAGATCAAGGGGCAAACATGGCCATAACGATGCCAGGGCTGAACTCCTGCCCTCTGGACCCTGCCCATCCATCCCTAAGTTCAGCCACCCTCAGAATACAAGTGGGACCATAAGACTGGGAAGAGGATACTATGCTAGACTCAACTGTAGACAGCTGCTTAAGTGAAAAAGGCCACACTGGCAGTCTGGAGGCTTCTCACTGTAGGAGGSCTGACAGCATGGGATCTCCTGTCTACTAGCCTGCAGTGACCTTCCATGGCTGTTCCAACCAGCTGAGGTTCTGAAGGGGGACAGTCAAGAGACTAGTCCCAAGGCTCCCGACGTCYGCTCTGGCTTTGGTTCTAGTGTAAGCAAACTGCCCGTACTTGGGTGTGGTCAGCCTGGGTCTTGGGCTCCCACTGAAAAGATGATCCAGAGCCAGCCTACATAAGGCTGCTACCTGGGCCAGCTCGGTGACTGTATCCGCGTCCACCGTTGACATGTCCACATAGCACTTCCCGGGTCGGATTCCTTGCAGCACACCACTGGGGCCCAACACCAGCTGTGGGGACACAATGGAGAAGCAACAGCCTTGCAGTTAAGTGCTCAGGAGTCCCTGCAGAACAAAATCTGTAGGTTTTTTTAGAGTTCACTTCCTGATCAGAAGTTAACTATTAAAAATGAAAATGAAAGAGCCACTAAATATGTGTGGGAGAGAAAGGTAGTCTCAGGCCGAGGGATCTCTGTGAGTTCCAGACTGGTCTGGTCTACTTACATGGCAAGTTCCAGGCCAATGAGGGCTACATGTGAGATTTTATATTAAAGAAGACAAAGCTAGGCTGCGGTGGCGCATGCCTGTAAGCACGGCACTCAAGAGGCAGACGGATCTCTGAGTTCGAGGCCAGCCTGGTCTATAGACTAAATTTCAGGGCAGCCAGGGCTACACAGAGAAACCCTGTAGTCAAAAACCAACCAACCAAAACAAACAAAAACAAAAAAATCAAACCAAAACAAAAATTATTTCAGAATATTCCCCTTTTATCTTCGCGTTCTCTTTCCAAGGTTCAAAAGACAGAACTTCGCTACTGATTTTGGGGGCTTCTTTGGACTAAATCACTAATACGCAGTTTAATAGGATCACTACTATACTTAAATTTCTAACACATACAAATTCAGCAACAGCTAAAATATGACTTGGCCCTTGGAGAAAAGAAAGGCACACTCAGCTACATAACAGTCCAGCTCAGTAGAATTCCTGGAGCCAGTTCAGAAAAATGTTTAAGCAGACTTTAAGAACTCTAGAAGTTCTTTCTTAGAATTAAAGAAGTCTGTATTCAACTTGGACATGTTTCCCAAAAGGAGTTGGCCCACAGATGGGATATCCCCCCACATGCAGACACTCACTCAGTGTGCAGGGGAGAAGGGGAGGAGGCCAGCCAGCTCTCTTGGCTACGACCTGAGATGCAGAGGGAAGGGGGATCCTTACGTCCTTGGCTGCCTTTGGATCCGACACACAGGCAAAAGTGATGTCACAAGTTGATACGACTTCAGCGGGGGTTCTTCCTAGGCGTGCCCCCTCCTGGATGAACAAATCACACTGCAAAAGTCACAGATCCTAACGTGAGCTGCATGCAATGCACAATAAACATGCCGGACAGGCCAGAGATGTGTGTGCCCCTGTCTGGTCTCCCAAGGCAGGAGGCTGAGGCTGAGGCTGAGGCTGAGGCCCGGGACACTAGAGCTGGAGAACCAACTCCTTGAGTGTAAGAGGACAGAGACTTTTATAGACTGTCCTGCTTCTGTAGATGAACATGGTAACTAACTACAATGATATGGTATTTCACACAAGGCCAGTGTCTGCTGAGGGCTGGCAATCTGAAAAGCAAGGTATGAACAAAGCTATGTCCAGCTCCTCTGTGCTAGTAAATCTATGGCAAAACCAGTTCAGTGCCCTGACTGGTACAGAGCAGGGTGGAGCGTATGCAGGGGGAGCGGATGGGGCTGTGTGGTCCAGCGTGGGCAGGCTGGTTCCAAATCCTACAACAGGTCAGGATTTATACAGGGTCTCAAAGTCCTAGCTTTTTTTTTTTTTTTTTTCTAAAATTAAAACCATCCAGAATATCTTATAAACACATCATTGGTATTAGTGTACCCCTCACCCTCCCACAATATATTGAAAGAGATAATCAGAATAATTAAGCACACTATTTTTGTGAATAGGCTTTTTAAAAAACTTTTTGGTGGTGGTGGATCACTTTAATCCCAGCTCTTAGAAAGCAGAGGCAGGTGGATCTGTGAATTTGGGGGCAGCCTTGTCTACAGAGTCGTTTCCAGGACAGCCTATGTATGGCTATGTAGAAAAACTCTGTCTTGAAAAAAAAAAGTTTATCTTTTTTACTTTTTATGAGTATTTTCCCTGCATATGTGTATATGTGCCTGGTGTCCTTGGTGCTTAGAATGTGCTGGATTCCCTGAAACTGGAGGTAGAGATGTTTATAAGCCACCATGTGGGTTCTGGAACTGAAACTAGATCTTCTGCAAGACCCAACAGTGCCCTTAACCTGAGCCATCTCCCCAGGACCCCTAAAAATATGTTTTTTTTTTCAAATTGTATTAACTTTCTCGTGTGCAAGTGCATGAGTGTGCACACGTGAATCACATGAATGATGCTGCAGAACCTTCCATGTGATTCTGAGACTGGTGGACATTCAATATTGTCCAATTCTTGTTTTGGGAGAGTTATTATCCAATAACTATGGATCTAGAACTGTAAAGATGGCTCATTGGTTAAGAGCACTTGTTTTTCCAAAAGACTTGGGTTTTTATTCCCAGCACCCTCATGGGAGGATCCAATACCCTCTTCTGACCGCTATGGGCACTGGGCATACATAGAGTATACAGATACACATTTGAGCAAAACACTCATACACATAAAACATGAAATAAAAATAAAACCTTAAGGCCAGTTGTAGTGTTGCATACCTTTAATCCTACCTTGCACTTGGGAGGCAGAAGGTGAATCTGTGAGTTCAAGGACAGCCTAGTCTATAGTGTGAGCTCTAGGCAAAGCCAGGGCTATATAGTGAAACCCTGCCTCAAAAACACAACTTAAAAAAAGAAAAAAAAGTCTAAAAAAAAGTTATTTGTTCATGTATTTTACTTATGAGTGGTCTGTCTTTGTGCACACCAGAAGAGGGAATTAGATCCCGTTACAGATGGTGTGAGACACCACATGGGCAATGGGAATCGAACTCAGAACTTCTGGAAGAGTACCTATTGCTCTTAACCAATGAGCCATCTCTCCAGCCCCGTATTTACCTTTTTCTTTAGTGAATTGTGACTGCTGATAGATGGCCTTGGCAGATCTCCTGAAGACACCTTTCTGATGGTCCTCGCTGTCCCTCCCTGGCGTATAACGAGCCACCTTTATTGGATTGTCTAGTCCACTTCTGGGGCTTAGAGTTCCATGGCGGCCACTTCGGAATGAAGTTTTAGGTTTTGTTTCTAGGCTAAGTGAGAGAGTTCTCACTGTGTGTCTGATCTTTTGATTTTTAAAAATTTTTAAAAATGATTTGTGTGTATTTATGTTTATAGGTGTACATGTGTGGCCTCTTGCGTATCAGAGGCCAGAGACAAACATCGACTGTCGTCCTAAACTAGCCTCAATTTTAATTAAATGCCCACTTTTCAAGTGGATTATCAGGGGATTTGAACTTAGAACCTCAATGCACAGCAAGCTAGTTGGTAAGACCAGCTATATTCCTAACTCCAGTTCTATTTTAGAGAGAAACAGCTCTACTTAGTACATTTGCTACAAATAACAGTGGGCCTGGAGCAACACAAGACCCACYTGCCTCCTCCCCTTTAAGCACTTATGTATTTATGGATATGATGTCTGCCTGATATAGATATGTCATTGCATCTGTACCTGGCAGGTCAGGTCTCTAGAACTAGCGTTCTAACGGCTGTGAGTCTCCATCAGAGTGCTGAGAACTGAACCCTGGCTGCTGGCCAAGCACTCTATTAACTACTGAGTTATTTCTCTAGCCTAAGAGGTCCCCTTAAAAAAAATTTTTTTTTGGCAATGTCTAATTCTGTAGCTCAGTTAGCCTTTAACTTGCTAAGTAGCCCAGGCTGACTTTGACTCATGGTGATCCTTCTGCCTAATGCATGAGCCATCAAAATTCCATTGTACTCTCTCTTTCCTGAGAACTCAATCCATGTTCTTTATTATTTCAGAAGCACCAATAGAGCATTCTATTTTTTCATCATTTTGATAGACTGTCACTGTATTGCCCACACAGTCAGTCTGGCCTCAAGAGACCCTCCTGCGCAGCTGGGATTACACTGTACCTGACCAGAGGACTGTCTGAAAAACTTTTCTTGCTTTTGCAACTATTTACTGAGTGAGTGATGTGTGTAGGTGAATATGTGGGTCAGAGGTTAGAGGACAAATGCAGAGGGGAAGTTGTGTCCCCCCTTCCACAATATGGGTCCTGGTGATCAAACTCAGGACTCAGGTTGTGAGATTTGGTGGCAAGTACCTTTACCTACTGTACCATCTTCCCGRTCCAGAAGATCCTTTTTATTTATTTATTTTTAAAGTGTCTGTGTGTGTCTGTGTGTGTGAGAGAGAATGAGAGTGAGAGAGAGTGACAGAGAGACAGAGAAACAGACAGACACASAGAGAGAGAGAGACAGACAGCGCCTCATTAGCCCTGGGTGGCCTATAACTTGCTATGTGACCAGCCTGGCCTCCACTGAGCTCAGTCAGCTCCTTGCCTTTGCCTCCCAAGTGCTGGATTGAAAGCATTATTGTGCCCAGCCAAAAGATCAGTTCTATCAACAGCCTTAAAAGAAATTCTAGGATTACCAGAGGACTAAATGGCTTTTTTGCAGAAGTCTTTTGCAAGGCCTAGTGTTAGGTACTTTAGAGCTGAGTACTAATGGTTTCTGGCCTATATGAAGTAGGTGTTCTTACTCAGCTATTCACACAGGGAAGACAAGCAGAGTGTCTTGCCAAGGAAGGTAAACAGCACATCTGTGATTTGAATTTGGGTCTGCCTGACTCAACTCTTGGATGCTTTGCTGTCTTGTCCATGTTTTCTCATCAAGAAAAGGACAGGGCTAGAGAGATGGCTCAGCGGTGAAGAGCACTGACTGCTCTTCCAAAGGTCCTGAGTTCAAATCAGGAACCTTTGTTCAATGCAACATGGTGGCTCACAACTATCCACAATAAAATCTGACGCTCTCTTATGGTGCATCTGAAGACAGCTACAGTGTACTTTGGTATAACAATAAATAAATCTTTAAGCTGGAGTGAGYGGGCCCAGCCAAAGTGAGCRGAATAACCAGAGTGAGCAGAAGTCCTGAATTCAAATTCCCAGCACACACATGATGGCTCACAACCATCAGTACAGCTACAGTGTATTCATATACATAAAATAAACAAATAAATAAATCTAAAAAAAAARGGGGGGGGAGTCAGAGGCACGCCTATCAAAGGGAAATGTTCACATATGCCTAGATGCCCTGCCTTCCCTCACCTGCTCCATCCAGACTGGAGTCCTGAGGAGAATGCTGGAGCCATCCAGACAGACTGCAGTGCATCTGCAGTGCCCAATATCTGTACCTAACAAGAAAGCACGGCCTTTGAGCCCACTGCTGAAGGATCCCTACAAAACTCCAATTGTTTTTGTGTTCTTGAAAAGCACCCGATTCAGCAAAAACCAAATTTGGGAGTGGAGTTTACTGAGGAAGAGAACCAGACTTTGCTCTAGAACTGAGCTATACCCTAGACCCTAAAATATTTTATTCTGTGTTTTGGAACAGGGTCTTACTCTGTAATCCTAACTAGCCTGGAATTTGCACTGTATGTAGGCAGACTTGCCATAAACTCAAGATTTTTTTCTTTTTTTGGCCTCTGCTGGATCAAAGGCGTGTACCACTACATGTAGCACCTATATTTTCGTTACTATTGTTGTCATTTATCTCCAGTGTCTCCATTAGTGATCAGCTCTAACTTCAGCCCTATATGTTATCATTCACAGGGTCTCAAGCACACTGTATGTCTTAAGAGGGAATACTTCTCTAGTCTCTGGCCCTTCGCTCCATGCAAGAACAGTACTGGTTTCCTGTAGCAGYTTCTGACTGCAGAATGCCTTGCTGCTCGGCCTGCTCAGCACGGGCTACGTTACAGACACAGATGGTGGTTATAAGGACGAGGCGGGGTCTGCATCACATGTCCCATGTGATCAGATAYCCTTCACTGTATAGTAATGGGTATTTCTGTTGTTACTGTTATTTGTATTTTTTCAAAAGCAGATTTAATTTTTTTATGTATGTGTATATGTGTGTATGGACACATGAGCACAGGTGCCCAGAAGCCACAAGAGGAAACTGGATCTGCTGGGTGGCTGTKWKSCCCCTGCTGTATATGCTGGGAACTGAACTCTAGACCTCTGTTGTGTGCCACTACTGCCGGGCTTGAACTCTAGACCTCTGGAAAAACAGAACACACTTTTTAATTGCTGAACCATGTTTTTTGTTTTATTTTGTTTCTTAATAACACAAGGTCTCTCTACATAGTCCTGGCCGTCCTGTAACTTGTTCTGTAGATCAGACCGGCCTTAAACTCAGAGGCCCACCTGCCTCTGTCTTCCAAGTACTGGGATTAAAGATGTGCATGCACCACCATAGCAGGCTTGTTTGCATCTGAGAAAAGGTCTCACTATGGCCTAGACTTCCCGTATAACCAAGGCTGGCCTAGAATGCATAGCACTCCTCATGCCTCAACCTAAGTGCTGGAATTACAGGCACCTGTCATCATGKCTGGCTACACCTTAAGCTGTTTTAAATAGTTATAGTTGTATAACAACATCCTAGCATCTTTCTCCCTGGACAAAGCTCAGCTCTTCTTTCACTGGGTGCAGAATGTCAAGGAGAAACAYGGACGTCTACTACCCTCAGTTACTCCACTTTCCAAAGTCTGATAAACCTCACCCTTGATACTTACTTTCTCTGCAGTCCGGTTCCAGACAGTCACTGTGTGACCCATTTTTAGCAAGTTGGAGACGATGCCACTTCCCATTAAGCCAAGGCCCAAAAATCCTATCCTGAAAGAGACAGAGGTTGACTGGTCCAGGCAAAGGCAAGTCATCCTACAGCACAAATGATAATTTTTTTTTAATGGTATTGGCATCAAACCCAGGGGTTTCATGTTAGGTCAATGGTTAACCACTGACCAACCATACTCCTTGGCCCAGCACTGTACCTTTTCCTTTCCTGGACAGTCAGTAAGAGTTCCTAACGCATATGGCCAAGTCTAAATCTTTAACCACTAGAGACCAAAGCATGTCTTTCATGGCTTATGGCAAGTGTTCCAATTGTGGGCCCCCATTGCTGCTCTGATAAAGCACCTGAGTTCTAATTCCACTCCAGTGACAAAGCACTGAGCTACAGCTCTTGAATGGCTTCTTCATCAGCAACCCTGTGCACTAGGCTTTCAGACCACCACCACTCATGCCAAAATGCACAAGCTACAGAGACAGAGTTGAGAGCCAGGCAACCTCCACAACAGAGTGCTAGGACTCGCACGCTCCACCCTTCCCTGACATCTGTTCTCCCAGGCTCTCACACTCAGCCTACCTAGCTACATCCTCCTAACATCGTTCCTAACGCCTTCCTTGCTCTGCAGCTGACATGCATATAGTGAATTTTGCCTACCTCTAACTTTCTCTACCTACTCTTTCTTGAAACTGGAGAACTTTGTGGGGCTGCTTGCTACTTTTGCTATCTTTATATACTTGTACAGAGATCTACATCTTGTCTAAAAGTCTTTTCTAGTTTTTGAACATTGTGAATATGTATAAGTCAGAAGATAAC
>BDUI01003045.1:76021-90280 GCA_002335545.1 Apodemus speciosus | reverse complement strand
ACATGAGATCATTGTTTTGATGGTTTCAGTGTTCCATGCTTTCCTTTGTCCACTCTGTAGAAGGACAGACAGGAAGATACCTGCTCTGCTCATCGTCGCTGTATCGTGTCTCTCGTTCTGGATGTGAGAGGTTTGCTTCGGCTGGCTGGCTTCTTCCTATGCCAAGATTGGCTTTGTGAGCTTTAAGCTGTTTGAAATCAGTTTGGTTTCTTCAAATGATTTTTAACTGGTTTTCTTTCCTTTTTAAATTTTTAAACATTTATTTATTTTTTATGGAGGGAGAGAGAGAGGACGAGTGCGTTCAAGCATGTAGCTTGTGGGAGTCAGAGCTCTCCTTCCATCATGTAGGACCTAGGAATGGAACTCAGGGTGTCAGGCTTTATAGCAAGTGCCAAGAACCTCATGCTGCCCAGGCTGACCTCTCACCAACTTTGATATTTTTTTTCTTGGCATATTTGTTTTAACTTTTCTAGTATGGAACTTTCAAACATGCATATTTTCAAATCTATGCATATAGATTACCAAGTATGGGTAATATCTATTGCCCATTTTTAACTATTCCAGCATTGGCCAGTCATTAACTTTTTTGTTTTGTTTTGTTTTGTTTTTTGCTTTGTTTTTTTTTTTTCTCAAGACAGGGTTTCTCTGTGTCGCCCTGGCTATCCTGGGACTCACTCTGTAGACCAGGCTGGCCTCGAACTCAGAAATCCGCCTGAGTCATTAACTTTTTAAAGAAGTGTGTGTGGTTTTATATATTTTCAAGATAGTGTCTTTCTCTGTTTTCTGTTGCTGTGATAAATGTAGAAATCAAAGCAAGTTGGGGATGAGGAAAGKGTTATTTCAGCTTACAGCCTATATAGTCTGTCATGAAGGGAAGTTAAGACAGGAACAAAGGCATGAACTATGTAAGAGTATTGCTCATTGGCTTGGTTCTTTTGGCTTGCTTAGTTACCTTCTTGTACAGGGGTCCCTTGTCCAGGAGTCTCACTACCCAGAGTGGGCCATTCCCGCATCAATCATACCAAGAAAATATTCCCACAGACTTGCCTATGGACCAGTCTGAAGGTTGCATTTTTTTTCTGTAGAGGTCCCAAGATGACTCTAGCTTGTGTCAAGCTGCAAAACAAAACAAAACAAACAAAAACCAAGTAGCACAGTCTTACTTTGTAGCCCAGGCTGACCTTGAACTTATGAGTCCTGTGGCAGACTCCTAAATTCTGGGTTTACAAATTTACACCACTATATCCAACTAAAAAAATCTAAACAAATTGTTTAGTTGTATCATACATATAATTTTAAAAAGTACATAATGATAAAATTTGTGGATTTTACATAAACTTAGCACAGCCATGCAACTTGCACATGGCTCGTAAAACACAACTTTTACTGGGATACTAGAAACATTTCTACTTGCCTCAAACACTATCCGCCTTCCTCACAGGGAACTGCTGTCAATCAAGATCAGTTTTGTATTTCTTTGTGCTTGTATGTATATAGCATCATATATTATGAGTAGGAACTAGATGAAGAACATTTTAAACATACTATATACTAGAATATTGGTAGGCTTGAAAGAGAAGGTAAGTAGGACCACACTTGTGGCATTTTGGTCTAGTGGCTTTTAGCAGAACAAAGGATGAGCCAGCACCTGGCTCACAGAAGGGTGGAATGAGATAATTCTGTTAAGTCTCTAGCATAGTGTCTTGGTGCCAAGTACTCACCCAGCCTGATTGATTTGGGGAATGTATGGAGGAAGCATGTCTAGTTAGAAGGATTCCTCATTTTTCTTGAATAAAAATGTGTAGGGTTATGTTTTGTTATATTTGAGGCAGGGTCTCATGTACCCTAGAATGGCCTCTTAATTACCATATAGCAATATGTTCTTGAATTCCTGAGCCTCCTGCCTCCACCCCCTCTCACCTCCCAGTGCTGAGATTAAGATGTATGTCATCACCTGACTAAAATGTATTTTGTTTATCTTTTAAATTTTATTTTATGAGTGTTTTTGTTACATGTATGTACCTGCATATGTACCTGGCACCTGTAGAAGCTAGGTGTCAGATCCCCAGGAACTGGAGTTATAGATGACGGGGAGCCGTCATTTGGGTGCTAGGAATTAAACTCAGGTTTCCTACAAGAGTAGCCAACATTCTCACCTACTGAGCCATCTCTCCTCCATTATTTGCTTTTATATGTATTAGTGTTTTGTTTGTATGTGTCGGTACCACATGCATTACTTGTAGAAGCCAGAAGAGGGAGTTGGATCCTCTGGAGGTACAGAGGGTTTGAGCTGCTATATAGGTGCTAGGAAGGGAACTCCTTTCTGGTCCTCTCTAAATGATTTTAACTGCTGAACTGTCTCTCCAGCCCAAACTGTGTTTGTTGTCTTGATTAATAATCTTAAAGGCAGAATACCAAGGGTCATCCTGTTGTATAAGGGCCAGTAAACAGGATGAAAACAATAAAATCTGTTTACAATTCCTAATACGGATAATGTTCTCATTCTTAAGAGAAAGAGATAGAAGGAGTTGGTTAATGTATTTATGTGCTCATACTAAATGGATAAAACAATTAAAATTAGACYGCCAGTGTTCTGACTCGTTTTATTTTTTGGCAGCTGGGGAAGAAAAGTCCCACATTACTTTCAATATTACAGAAAAATGTATGGAATGTATACAGAAAAAATTTGGATCAAGATTCAAAGGAATCACTCCTTTTCAGTTTTACAAATTCTGAGTGGATCTGTCTTGTAGTGTTAAGAGTACAGTCATATGAGCTCCTAGGCACCTACTTGCAGTATAATACATTTGGGTATTAATTCATTTAACACATATTCTTTACAATGTGAAGTGCTGCTGCACAGGGAGGACCATATAAAAGTGGGAAAGACTGTCCCTGCCTCTTAGGAATTTACAGTCTTACAGATACTTTAAAAAATTCCAGTAGTACAGGTAGCAGAAGTTACACTATGTTGAGGTTTAAGCCCCAGAGGGCTTTGGCTGAGCTCAGTAACGGCCAGCATGTTGTGTTTGAACAGAACTGAGTCTTTGGTTCTGGGTAGTAATTGAAAAGATGTGTTGGCTTGGCTTTGAGGAGTTCATGTTAAATTGAGCAGTGCTGAAAAATGGCTTTTTTGTTTGTTTTTTTTTTGAGTCAGGGTTTTCTGTGTAGCAGTTGTGGACCAGACTGGCTTTGAACTCACAGAGATCTACTTGCCTCTGTCTTCCAAGTGCTAGGATTAAAGGTGTAACTACCACCCATCCAAAAATGGAATTTTTAAAGGTTATTTTAGCCATTTAAGTTGTGTGTGATCATTGTAGAAATAGAAGACCCAAATAAACAGCACATTTTTTTTTTTTTTTTTAAAGCCCATGTAGGTTCTGAGAGATGGCTTAGTAGTTAAGAACACTCTTTTATAGGACCCAGGTTCCATTTCTGGCTCACATCCATTTGTAACTCTAGTTCCAGGGGATCTGATGGCCTCTTCTGACCTCTTGGGCACCATGCATGCACATACTGCACATATAAACATGCAGGCAAAAACATACTTATAAAAAAAATCACTCATTATCATAAATGTTTGTACTTTGTATGCACCATAGAATTCCAGTATGTATACACCCTATAAGTCATGTAAATCTTTTTTTAAAAATATATTTATTTATTTATTTTATGTATATGAGTACACTGTAGCTGTCCTCAAACACACCAGAAGAGGGCTTCAGATCCCACTACAGATGATTGTGAGCTACCATGTGTTTGCTGGGAATTGAACTCAGGACCCCTGGAAGAGCAGTCAGTGCTCTTAACCACTGAGCCATCTCTCCAGCCCCCCCCCCCTTTTTTTTCTTTTTAAGACAAGTTCTTATTGCATTGCCTAGGCTAGCTTTGACCTCACTCTGTAGTCAGGGTTTGCTTTGAATTGAGATAATTGTGCCTCGGCCTTTCTAGTAGCTAGGATTACAATAAATTGATACACTTGGAGAAATTCTGTGTTTTTTAAACAGTAAAACATGGTATTCTATCTTGCTATTTCTGAATAATAGTTTTTATTTTATTTTATTTTATTTTATTTTATTTTATTTTATTTTATTTTTTTGGTTTTTCAAGACAGGGTTTCTCCGTGTAGTCCTGGCTGTCCTGGAATTCACTTTGTAGACCAGGCTGGCCTCGAACTCAGAAATCTGGCTGCCTCTGCCTCCCAAGTGCTGGGATTAAAGGCGTGTGTCACCACTGCCTGGCTGAATAATAGTTTTTATTACATAGGTTATAAGTGTTGGGTAGTTATTGAAGGTTCTTTAAGTAGGACTATGGCTTTTGTGTGTGTTTTATTTTTTGTGGAATGATCTCTTTCCAGAAAAAAGATGTCTTGGATCCTTTCAATGATGAAGAAAAAGAAAGGCATAAGGTGGAGGCCCTTGCACGGAAATTCGAAGAAAAATATGTAAGATTTTTGTTTTGGGCAAGACAACCTATTAGTGAGAACAGTCTCCAGGCATTTTCATGTTCCTTTAGTTGATAGTCAGAAGTGATCTAAAATAGAATTCAGAGGAAACAGAATGCAGCTATTAAACCAATGTATTAAGGGACAGAACTCTTATGTGGCAGGAGCAATGGTGAGTTAAATGGGTAAATAAATAAGGCCTTGGAGGATCTGTTTTGTTACAGAGCAGAAGAATCTATTTATTCTGTTCTTCTTTCTTAGGCCATTTATGCAGATTAAATCTGCTCTATTTCAAAGGTTTTAAGGGGAGGGGTTGGAGTATGTATGTGTGTGTAAGAGAGAGAAGAGAAGAGAGACACAGACAGGTTGGCAGGTAGTATGTGTTTTCATTGCTTTATAACTTAATCACTAGCTCAAGGCAACATTTAATTGTACTTACCAAAAAGCATGTGATACCTTGCTTTTAAATTTCAGGGTGGAAAGAAACGTAGGAAAGACCGAATACAGGATTTGATTGATATGGGATATGGCTATGATGAATCAGATTCTTTCATCGATAACTCTGAGGCGGTGAGTACTTAATGATATGATATTGTATGATACTGACAGTGGGGAAGTGGGGTTGTGGCATCTCAGTGTGTCCTCTTTTCACAAGAAGTACTGAGCTTAAGAGGAATAGACCTCCTGAACCCAGAACTTATTTTTTTTTATTTGAAAACCTCCTCTCTCTAGAACATCTAGTAGCTTGCACACTAGTGATTGACTAGTGATCGAAGATGTCTTAGCATGGTATCTGAAGAATGACAGGAAATCCCAGTTGCATCTCTTCAAATGTGCTTTGTATCTTGGACCATAGTACCAGAAGTGGGAGCTAATGGTATGTTTTCCCCCTTTAGTATGATGAACTTGTTCCTGCTTCTTTGACTACAAAGTATGGAGGATTTTACATCAACTCAGGAACTTTGCAGTTTAGACAAGCTTCAGAATCTGAAGATGACTTCATTAAAGAAAAGAAGAAAAAATCTCCAAAGGTTAGGATATTCTTTCTTTTGGACCTTAGAAATAATTTTTGATGTGACTGTGAAATTAGTAGGTTACTCTAGAATATGTAGTCTCTTGGGATGACTTAGGAGACTAGTGGACAGGTACCTGATGTGAAACATGGGGATGCTGGTCATGCTTTAGTCATTTCATCCGTATCTCAAGATGGTCCAGTAGGGTCATGTCTCCAGATAAGTCTTAGGGAGGACTAGGAACCCACTCTTCCTGGGTTTTCCACTGTGGACTTGGAGACAACTTTAGTTCTGGGGCTTTCACCTACTGCAAACTTGTCAGCCTTAGTTTGAGTGTGTTTCAGGGCCTGCCTACCACTGCCCATAACATAAAATGAGAGGGTTCACCTACAACCAATTCTAGAACAGCCACCATGGCCTTCACTTGGATGTTTGCAGGAAACACTGTTGTTGGAATGCTGTGGGTTCTTGATTCAGGGACTGCTTTGAGAGACAGCTTTTTGTTCATGAAGGAAATGAGATGGGTCTGAAGAAGTACACCACACAGAGCAAGTCTAATGTACTTGCTCTCTGACTCATGGAATTATGTAACTGCCTTTTCTTTAATTCTCAGAAGCGGAAGTTGAAGGAAGGTGGTGAAAAGATAAAAAAGAAGAAAAAAGATGATACTTATGACAAGGAGAAGAAATCGAAGAAGTCCAAGTTTTCCAAAACCGGGTGAGAAGCAGTAGCTTTTCACTAGGAGAAGTTCTGGTTCTGAGGGCACATGAGGGCCCTGGGAGACCTGAGAGCTGACTTTCCTTCCCTTTCCTCTCCAGCTTCAAAGGGAGTTATAGGGCCTGACCCTCCTCTCCCCTCTCTTCTGACAGGGCAGTTCTGGGCAAGTCAACCATTCCTCTCTGTATGTTGGATAGCCTGTGTGCCTGTGTTCTTCTGTCGGTGTCAGCAGCTATTTCCGTCACCATATGATTGCTGATGTTCCTCGTTCTCTTGGCACTCCTCTCTGCCCCAGTTCTTCTGCCTCTGTTCTTTTCTTTTGTCTTCCATGGTTGTGATTCCTCCTTACACCCAGCTGCCTTCACGTTGCTGCTGCTCTCTGCTTCTCATGTGTTCTTCCTTGAGATAGTTTTCCTGCCCCTCCCATTTTTTGCAAACTTTTATTTCAGCCTGGTAGTGGTTTTTAAAAAACCCATTGGACATTTAGCATTATATGACACTGTATGGCTAATAGATATTCATGATCCAGTTTTGGTCCAGCAAGAACAAGTTCTCTTTGCTAAAAGGATGGAGGCATGGTAACAGAGTGGACTGACAGAACAAAGACTATCTTGGAGACCCTTCCCTGGGAGCAGGGATGAAGGCTGCTGAGTTTCTCGTGGAGAGTCCTACAACCTGAGTAACCAGTTTCCCTCTTGCTTGCAGCTTCACAGCCCTCAATGCCAGTAAGGAGAAAAAGAAGAAGAAGTACTCTGGGTCATTAAGTGTTAGAGAGATGCTCAAGAAATTTCAGAAGGAGAAAGAGGCTCAGAAAAAGAGGGAGGAGGAACACAAACCTGTAGCTGTGTCATCAATAGACGCTCAGGGCCTGAGGGAACTGGAGGGCACCTCTGACCCGTTGCTCTCACTCTTTGGCTCTACTTCTGACAATGACTTGCTCCAAGCTGCCACTGCCATGGACTCCCTGACGGATTTGGACTTGGAGCAGCTGCTCAGTGAGTCTCCAGAAGGAAGCCCTTTCCGAGATATGGATGATGGAAGTGATTCCCTTGGGGTGGGATTGGATCAGGAGTTCAGGCAGCCCTCTTCCTTCCCCGAAGGCCTGCCAACACCCYTGGAGAAGCGTGTTAAGGAGCTGGCTCAGGTATGGTGACACAATATGGCTGGGCTTTCCTGGAAGCCATTTCAGTAGATTGGCATTAGCTCTGCACCACGTGAAGCTTGATGCCCAAGCAATCCTTTGTGAAAGTATAAGCCTTTCCCAGTCCTCACTTCATCCCAAGGAGGAAGCTGTAAGCTTTGCCCACCAGGATTCAGTTTTTCACCTTTTTTGATTCCTCCACTTCTGGAAATTTTACTTTGGGGAAAATTTTCCCTTGTTCTGCTTTCCCCCAGTTTCTTTCTCACAACTCCCCTTTGCTTTTGTTGACCAGCCCTGATGTTGATAGCAGGGAGCTGAGGTAAAATGTCATCATTGAATTCTTCCAAAAATTTTGAAAATTTACTGGTTTATGAACACATGAAGAGCAAGCACATGCTTAGCTGTTACTGGGTTTTACTTGCTCTGGTATCATTGGTGTTGAGGTGTACCTGCTTGGTGATGAGTGGAAGCTTAGTCTGAGCACCTCTTCCTGTCTCAGAAAACAGCAAGCAGTCTAAATTAGCATGGGATAGCCATGCTGCTGTTCTCTTCCAGTATTTGGAAATGATCCCTGAGTCCTAAGAACTGTCGATTCAGTGATTTACTACTAACTGCAATCTAACTGTGGATCATTAGTTTTTGATACCATTGCCTTGGTTAAAATAACATTCCCTGTAGAGACTGATTTGGACTGTAGCTCCAGGAGGGTTTGTGCTCAACAGCTGTATGTTTTGAACTAGTGATTCTTACATTTTCCGAATCACTGTTGTGATTATTTCAAGTTATAGGACAGTGTAAAACATCAGCTTTGGTATAAATGTTTTGTTTTGTTTTCTCACATAGAGGAGATATTTAAACACAATGTACAAAGCAAACAAAACACCTTATTCACAGCTATAGTTTCTCCTTGTTAGCCTATGTGTGGTATATCTAAGTGTTCTTGAATGTAATGCTTTAATGAATTGTGACATGTCAGGGACTCAGTTATCTGAATATGACATTGAAGGGAGAGGAGTTGAATCTGCACTTGGCATGTTTGAGCATATTGTCTTGTTGCTCAGAATTTATGTTTAAAAAATTATTTCTTGTTCTTTTCAATGCTTTGATTTGTAAGCACATTGTTTTGTAGTCTCTCAAAGGCTTGTTAACTAAGTTAAATGAGACCAAGTGATAGTAGACCATTGTTTAACAGAAAAGTCAAAATAAAACTCCTGGTTATGTGCTCATTCCCACGGTAGATTGTGATCAGAGTAGTAACCTCTTATTTCACCTTTTTTGGGAAAAGATATAGTGGGAATGAAGTGCCACCCCTGAAACAGTGTTGAACTGTGGTACAAGAAAGCTCTCTGGGTAGACATGCTATCTGGTAAGTTGTCTCTCTTGAATGATGGCTCCTTTATAGCTTACRTTACAGACTTTGCTGTACCTGGAGCCCTTCGTATGTGTGCATGGGTGTCTGGGTGCCTGGTCCTTTGTGATAATTTGCTAGAAAAGGTGTATTTTCCAGAGAAGAATGTATTTAGACATAGAATATTACATAGAATTCCAAAAGCCACACACGGTTATTTGAATCCGTAATAAAGAATTCTGTGCTAGATCTTGAAATGAACACAGCATTTTAAAACTTAAATTTGAGGGAACTGGGGAAATAGCTCAGCAGTTAAAAGCACTGACTGCTCATCCAAAGGTCCTGAGTTCAATTCCCAGCAACCACATGGTAGCTCACAACCATCTGTAATGGGATCTGATGGCCTCTTCTGCTTTGAGGACAGTGGTGATGTATTCATATACATAAAATTTAAAAATCAAGTAAATTTGATAGCTGGGCATGGTGGCACTCACTTATAATCCTAATCGTTGAGAGGTAGTGACAGGAGAGTGTGTTGTTCAAGAGCATCCTGGCAACAAAGGAAGTTCAAGATTAGCTGGGCTGCACCAGACCCTGTCTCAACCCCAGAATTAAACTCAATGCATCATTGTTGGTAACAGTTAAGTATTTTTCCCTGCATTTTTTTAGTTCCCTAAATTTATTTTCCTCTCACTCTTTTTAAAAGTAAGATTAGATAGATTTTAAATCTTGATTTTAGACGAGATACATGCCCATTTCTATTGCTTAAATTTGAAAATGAATGCTAAAACTTGGGCTTGGCTACACACTATTCCTGACTTTGCTGGTTAAGTGTCTCTTTCCCGATCTTGCCTGAGCTCACGCTTCATTAGCCATATGCTGGCTAAACCTCCCTATCAAAAGTCTCTGCAGGTCATGCTAGTCTCACTGGTTACTCAGCCTTACCTCAGATTTGGAATCCTGCTTTAGTCTCCAGAGTAACTGGGATTATGGGTGTGTGCCAGCAAGCCCAACCTCAGTCTTTAACTTGGATTTATTTAAAAATGTAGCACCTAAGCAATTCACTATAAAGCCAGATCCTCCAGCATGCAGTTTAAAAGGCTTCAGGATTTTTTTTTTTTTTAAAGGTTATACAGGCAGAAAGCTTTTGATGTACTGGGGAAATGGATTTGTATCTAAAAATAAAATTTGTAGCCAGGTATGGTAGTGCATGCCTCTGTAATTGTTGTTCTTAGGGGGGGCAAATTTTGGATCCTAGCACTTATATAACCAGCTAAGTGTGGTCTAGCATGTGCCTATAACCTTAATGCTCTGAGGGTGGTGTGGAGCAGGATGATCAGTAGGCTTAAGTGGCTAAAAGTCTAGCCCAAAATACTGAATTCCAGGAATAAGACAGTGACTGAGAAGGACAATTGGCATGCTCCTTTGCTGTCTTGTTTGCACACACAGTACCTACATGCACACAGAGTACATATAAACAGAGTTCAAGTTCATCCTTGGGTTAATAAAACCCTGGCTCAGAAAAGAAATATTTATTTGCAAACTTAAAACTGTTGATGGCCCTGATGAACAATGTGACACTTGAATATCTGTTTAAGGAGTGAGACTGAATTAACTAAGGATCCTTCTGGGTCTTAGAACTAGTAGTATAAATTTAAACGAAATAGTAACTCATCCGGGGAGAGAGTGAAGTGCTTGCCACACAAGCATGCAGACACAAGGTTGGATTCCCCAGAGTCCTTGGATAGTAAGCCATGGCTCCTGAGGAACAGCAGCTGAGGTGGTCTGCTGCTGAGGTTTACACCAGTACAGACACAAGCAGCAACACTAATGGGAACACAGACGTGCACACTCACATATACACACCACACAGGACTCAATTTTATTTTCTTCTTGTGTTTACTGAGGCTGTAGCTGAGTAGTTCAGGGCTGGAATAGCATATGTGAGACCCTATATTCTATCTCTAGCAATGCAAGGGTGAGGGGAGCAAACTAACCCAAACACAGACACAAAAACCCCAAATATCAAAGTAACAGAATCCCACTGCTCTAGAAAAGCACCAAGATAGAATCTGAATGTTTTAGAAATTACACATGCCCTTTAGTCATGAATAGTAGTTTATGCCTATAATCCTGTCACCCAGAAGTCAGGATTGCAAGTTTGAGGGCAGTATGAGTTATAGTGTAAGTTCAAAGCTGGCCTTAGATACACAGCAAGACTCTACCTTTTAAAAATTAATAAGTGAAATAAGTTAATTTAGAAATAAAATTCACACTGGGCAGTGGTGGCACATGTCTTTAATCCTAGCACTAGAAAGGCAGAGGCAGGCAAAATCTCTGAGTTTGAGGCCAACCTGGTTTACAGTGTGAGTTCCAGGATAGCCAGGGCTACACAGAGAAACCCTCCCTCAATAAAACAAAATGAAATAAAATAAAACAAAATAATAAATAGACTACACATGTCCTTTCTTCCACTATCCAGTGTTTATGTCCTACCTTTCATCTCTTTCCTCTGGGCTATCTTTTAGCCAAGGTATCCTTAGAAGCTTGACTTTTGTATAGTTTTTCCACATTCATTTCTGATTAGTCAATATTTAATTTTTTTCCATCTAGTTTGTCTTCTTAAAATCATCTCTGTTCATATGTTTTCTTTCTTTCATTCAGTGGACCTGTGACTTGATAGCTGTAATGAATACAATGGCATAGATTCAAGTTCTTCTCTTCCATGATTTTGTCATGTAAACAGACAATAGAGAGGTAGACAAGAGGCTGAAGTACAGAACAGGATGATATACCTTCTGTCTCATTTGGGTGGCTAGCCAGMGGGCTAGGTAGATAGCCAGACTGAAAGGAGATCAAAGAGTACCTCTGAGCTACCTAGGACTCAGACTAGAGACCACAGTGTTGGTTAGACCAGTCTTCAGGGCAAGAGGTCCTTGTCATGAAGTGGGACAGAGCTGAGTGAGTGGTTGGACAGTGGGATACTCAGAGTATATGGTAGGAGATGAGAGCTGAAGTGGGTGGGTGGCTAGTGGCAGACGATGGAAGAGCATGTGTCATGTTTGGGTTTGAGTCTCAGCTGGAAAAGAACCCTTATAGGGTTCTAAGGAAGTTAGTGATGTTTTAAGAAGACTTTAAGGTGCAGGTATGAGTAGGAATCCAGGGAGTCAAGCAAGTAAGTTTTAATAAGTTGCTTGTTTATCCAAGGCCACTCACTACCCCTTTATAGAAGTGATTGGACATGATTTAGAGGTAATTGGAAGTACTAGTCCAGAGTTGAGAAGAGAGGGCTTCAGGATTTAGAGGCTTAGATTTGAGGGATCTGCTGGGATCTAGAAGCCTGAGAATCAGGAGTTAAAGGTCAGTCTCAGCTTTTGAACTCTGATTCTGGTGGGCAGGGTATAAAGGGCCTAGTAGAATAAGCAAGTGGAATAGTCAGAGGAGCCAGGAGGACCCAGGGATTGCAATTACAAAAAGTAAAAGATTTATATATCTTTTGTTGTCCCCATTTTGTATCAAGTTTGATTTCGGAAACTATTTTGTCTTTAATTTTCAGGTCAGCATCTTTTTGTTTAGGCCAGTGATTCCCAACCCTCTGTGCTCATTAGAATCACCATGTGTTATGTTGAGAGAGATCTGTTGTTTGGGCTACTTGTCAAGAACATACACTCTTCAGTTCCAGCTCCCAAGATTGTGTTTTTATTGGCCTGGGATAGGGAAACCTGCCTAGGTAACTTCCATGTGCTGCTACAAGTAAGAACTACCAGTCTTTGCTATGGTCACTTCAGGGATCTCTAGACTTGTTCTCCAAGTGGTCATCTTCAGTATCACATATTATTTCAGGAGTCAGGGTGTGGGATACCATACAGATTTTCAAAGGATGTCCTTTAGGTGCTGAAGCTACACAGTCTTTTTTTTTTTTTCCTAATAGGCTTCTCTCTGGGTACTAGAGTATACAGTATTTTTATTACTTTTCATTATTTTTTGATACATAAAAACCTTTAAATCAGCATGTCTTACTTAACCCATGGGTTGCAACTCTTTCATAGAGTCACCTAAAACCATTGAAAAATATAGATATTTATATTATGATTCATAGCAAAGTTAGAGTTACAAAGTAGCAAACAAAAATAGTTTTATGGTTGGGGATCACCATAACATGAGGAATTGTATTAAGGGATTGCAGAGTTAGAAAGGTTGAGAACTGCTGCTTTAAATCTTGTAAGTTTGCTGAAGGTCTTAGTTGTTTTTCTACCAATTGACAGTATAGAAATCCCAATTTACAGTGTAGTTGGTAAGAGCCTAGACATGGAAGCTAGACAGCTGGGTGAGTTGGTCTCTAGCTAGATGTCTCAGGATAACTTCTTTCTGTTCCATGATTAATATTGTAGTAGGTCCCAAGAAACTCAACCCATAGATGCTGCATTAGCTTTGGGGGTAACCTTAATCTGGGGCTGGGGAATAGTCAAGAAGATAGTAGAGAGTGAGAGAGAGTTTTGTTGGCAGGTGCTCTTTGGGAGCGGTGACTCTGTTTCTGCTGGCGAGTATGAGGGATGCATGGGGAAAGGGCACTAACACATTACCATTACTGTCTCCTGTGAATCAGGCTGCCAGAGCTGCTGAGGGGGAGAGCAAACAGAAGTTCTTCACTCAAGATATTAATGGCATCCTGCTAGAGTGAGTATCATCTGTTTGTTTGTCTCTGCTCTCCTATTTAAAATGAAACAGGGACACTGCATCTGTCTCCATAAATGATAGACCTTACTAATCTTCAGCAACAGACATTATTAAAATGATGTAATACATGTATTGTCATAGTTGGAAGAGGATTTCTTGGCAAGTATGTCATGAAAAAAGAATGCAGAAGAATGAATGATAACCTGGTGACCTCAGGTCTGTGGGGAATTAGGTGCCTCTCAGGGCTCCTCCTCATTTTCACTTGTGCTGCCATTTCACTTCATCCTGTGATGCTTTGCCCAGAGCCCCCCAAACCTGACGTACTTGGTTGTCTGAACTGTATTAATAAGGACAACAGTAAGCATACAAAGCTAAGCCATGTCAGGCCACAGCTTTGCAACCTTTCTCCTGGTCGAGGGAGCAGGAGAAGCCTGTTAATCAACAACAGGGTTCTGCTTATGTAAGAACAGTTGTCAAAACTCGAATATTCCCACAAATGGCCACTTCTGAGTAGGATGTGGATGGACCTTTTGGCCCCGCACGGGGCCTCAAAGAGCACCTTGAGGATCAGGTGAGAGTTTTGTGTCAACAAAGAGCCTGCTTGATTGTGCCACATACAGAAAGCTCAGACTTGTTTGTTTGTTTGGCTGGAGAAACTAAACAGTGAGGATTTTCCTGATCTCATGATCATGGGTAGAATTAGTAACTGGAAATCAAAATGTGGTGGAGAGGGCTGGAAAAATGCTCTAGTGCCTATGAGAACTTGCCATTGTTTTCACAGAGGACCTGGTTTTGGTTCCTAGTACCAAAATGGTGACTCACAACTGTCTTTAACAACCTGGTTTCTGCCGGGCGTTGGTGGCGCACGCCTTTAATCCCAGCACTTGGGAGGCAGAGGCAGGCGGATTTCTGAGTTCGA
>BDUI01003045.1:52774-66086 GCA_002335545.1 Apodemus speciosus | reverse complement strand
TTTCTTTCTTTCTTTCTTTTTGAGACAGCACTTCTTCTGTGTAGCCCTGGTACTCTCCTTTATAGACCAGGCCTTGAACTCACAGAAATACACCTGCCTCTGCCTCCTGAGTTCTGGGATTACAAGCCTGTGCCACCAGTTGGATCTTTTTAAATGAGAAACCTGCYACAGTTTATATTTGTGGGAGCTTTGGGTGGGAGCAAGGGTTCCTCTAGAATTAAAATTTGTCATGGAGATAACTTTGTTTTTATTTATTTTATGTGTATGAGTGTTTTGTCTTCATGTGTATTGTATATGAACCATATGAATACCTGGTGCCCACAGAGGCAAGGAAAGGGTGTTGGAACCTTTGGGACTATGGTTAAAATTATCTCTGTACCCTGGAATCCCCTAGATGCTGGCTCATAGAAACTTCCTAATTCCTCTTTTGGGTGCTAAGTAGTAGGTCCTTTCACGGGGCAGGTTCTGACTGTGTGTTTCCTCCCCAGAAAGGAACTGGCGGGGCAGTGCTGCTGTCCAACACCTCTTCCTTAAGCCTGCTGTCTTCATCCTATAAGCCCAACAACCCCAAGCTTCCGGGGGCTATGAACTCAAACTCACTGGGAATCATAACCCCATTTCCACTTCATGTACTCTCCTTCAGTGCAGACTCCTCTGCCAAAGCAGGAGTCTCTAAGGATGCCATTGTCACAGGTCCAGCCCCTGGGACCTTCCACCATGGCCTCAGCCACAGTAAGTTCTTGTCTCCTGTCTCTATTCCTATGCTGTGTGCCTTGTTGGG
This sequence comes from Apodemus speciosus, assembly GCA_002335545.1. Taxonomy (NCBI): domain Eukaryota; kingdom Metazoa; phylum Chordata; class Mammalia; order Rodentia; family Muridae; genus Apodemus; species Apodemus speciosus. The sequence goes on along the minus strand of BDUI01003045.1, from coordinate 65,305 downwards.
TCCTGTGTGTGTTTGGTGTGACCATGGGAACATCCCCTGCCTCTGGAAGCTGCTTAGTGCCCAGGATAGCTGTTTTGTTCCAGACTGGCCCACAGGTTGCCTGGGGCTCTAGATCTCCCAAGCTGCTTTTCTGTTCTGTCTTCAATGTGTGTGTTTTGTTCTCTCCCCTCCTGTTTCTCTCAGGTCTTCTGGCTGGCTTGCACTCCAGCCCACCCCACACAGCGCCTCTCCCACATGCTGCTGTGTCTACCCATGTCCCACAGAGTCTGCCAGGTAAATGCCAGATGGGCAGTGTGCCATGCACTCCGTGCACCGCACCCTCACCCTTAGGTGCCTTGCTGCGGCACTGTTAGCCATCTCTGCCTCACCATCACTGTCTTGTATTTTGCTTTGTCTTTTGAGGCTATGGCTTTTTGGGTTCCAGAATAATAAAAGCCTATAGTATGAGAGGCTTTCCCTGGCTTCTTATTGGAATGGCCATTGGGTCAGACTTAGCCCATGTGACAGTATATGATGGAGCCTGAGCATGAAACAGGTGTTCCAGTCCTTAATATGCATTTAAAGAAAAGAAAGGTAATGGTGTTACTTGTCCTGAGGTTAACCAAGCACTTAAGGGCCTTTATGGTGAAATGCTGCATTCCGGCCCGGCATTGTCGGGTGGTGCAGACTCTTTGAAAGAGCGTAAAGATCCATAGACCAGTGAGAGACCGTAGTGCATGATTGTGAGGGAACCACCTCTTTATCTCTGAAGTTAGCACAGATTCAAAACAGAAGTGGCTTTCAGTCCTCCCTGTGTAAAGCTTCCTTGAAACAGATTTGGAAGCACACCTGGAATGAGGCCAGCGTCTCCTGATAGAATGGTGCTTTCAGAAGTAGGCAGCTCTAAGAGCTCTGGGTACATTGTCAGTTTGAGAGCATGAGAACGGGAAATAGTTGCCAGAGACAGGCAGGCATCTTGTCGTAAGTGGACTGGCCTCATCCTGTCCTGATTCCTGGATTCTTGCATATAGATACTTCATGAAATTTTGGTTTAAGAACCCTTTGAGAACCTGATTTTGACCTAGTATTTTTTTAGCGCTTTAGACCTGTTCTAACCAGGTTCCTGGGCTATCAGGAGAGAAAGACTAAACTTAGGGAACATGGGGTTTGTATAGGGCAGGAATCAGATGCAGACTCTAGGGATGTGTCTTTGACCTGCTTATGAACAGCGTGGGCCTACAACTCATTGTCTGCTGTAGGATCTGTTTGTGTGGTCCTTGTACTCATGTCTTAAAGCTGGGAACTCTGTAGTGAATGTCAGAGGCCTTGTTAGGATGAGGGTGAGTTTGCATTTCTCGGAGGGAAACCTTTGGGCCTTTGAAGAGCAAAGCCAGCTGCAGTAGTCAATTCTTTGAAGAAGTAGTCACATCTAAGGACTTCCTCTACACGGGTGGGTGGCCGCCATTTGGGTGAATTGCAGTGTGGGTGTCCCCCCAGCTATGGAGAGCCCCATGGGCTGTGCGAATGAGATGGTGCCACCGCCACCTGCTTTGGAAATGGCCCTTTTTCAGAGAAACAAAGTAATTGAAGAGGGACTAGAAACAGACTCTGCATCTGTAGAATTTTCAGCAACAAAGGGAAGAGGGAGGCAGATAGAAAAAGAAAAAAACATTTCTTGAACCATTTTTATGTTTCCCTCCCCTGGTCTTCCAAAGCTATCAGAAGAGTTAAGGATGCCGTTCAGTGGTTGAGCACTTACTTGCCCAGCATATTTAAAGCTCCGTGCCCATTCTCAAGGAGAAAAAGAAAAATCATGGGGCAATCAGAAGAGCAGCCATGCAAAATGGGTTAGCAGAGTGAACTTCATTTTGAGCTATGCTCCAAGTGTGGGGCTCTATAGGGCTGGCAGGGAATACCCTCTATCTACCTGTGAGCTGAGACTTGGTTCTGTTCTGCTTTCCCTTCCATGTGGATTTGATGTTGCTACCTTTGTCTTTGTACCTCTGGTACCTGAGTGCATTTTGATGGCAAGAGAATGAACATTGTCTGGATTCTGTGTGGTCATCAGGCCTTGCATGGCCCTTGCCATGTTGCAGAGTGCCTGATTTATAGACGTGCTCAATGGCCTCCTGCCTGAAAAGTGCTAGTGCTCATGCATGACGCAGGATGCCGCAAGTAGCAGTGCACACGGCTGCTGTTTGGGGGACATTGGCTGCTTATGTTTCCTGTGAAGTTTGTTATGCTGTCTTAAAGGAATTGGAGCATTTCAACAATGATCTGATTTTGCTTATTCTTTTCCAGATGCTTCACAGCTTCATGGGAAAGGGCCTGTTGTACCGAGGAAATTGTGACCACTTTGGAGGATGGAACTGAACGACATAGGTCTAGGAGGAAGCCCAACATGTATGTCTCTGATAAGACAGTGGCTGTGCTCTTCTTGCCCACTGCTTTTCTTCTGGAGCAGGCGTGTGTTTGAAATGGAGCACTTATTAGCACTTCAGATGGGCCTCCAACCAAGGCAGCGTCTGCTGCTCACAAAGCGCTTACTGACCTGGTGGTGCTCTAGGCCTCGTGGCTTTGTCGCTGGACGACATCAAGGGGCAGCTCTGTGCTGGGAAGTGTGCCTAGACTGTGTTGGGAAGCATAGTGTCCATGAGCACCCGTGGCGATCTGTTGGCTGCTGGGTGCTAGATCTGCCTAACTCCTGGCATTTGGTGTGTCTCAGAGCTCCCTACTGGTCAGGGACTCCTTCTGGCCACAGTAGAATCCCTGGATGGTTGTGATTCCGTCCCATCCTCAGGCTGTGTATTCAAGAGGACAAGACTCAGGCCAGAGCCACATGTGGGGGACCTTGCAAAATACTAAGAACATATAATGTGTGCTCCTTGTAGGGGCCAGTTTCTCCTCAGAACATGACAATGAAGCTCTTATAGAGAAAAAGATCTTTATAGATTCAACAATCGTGGTAGGATTTTTAAAGATACCTATCTTGGGCTGTTTTCGTCATTACCATTGAATGCGTTGGATAGAATGGGACTGCTCTTCACACATCACATTATAGGAAGACTTAATTCCAGTGCCTTTTTGGTGGAGCAGACTTTGACAACTCACACCTATCCATTCAGCCCACTGAATGGATCTGAGATGAAGATCTTTTTTAAAAGCTAGTCTGTATTTAAGACAGTTTTATTTAATTGGGTTTTAAAATGACTGCACACCATAGCCTGTGCTGTCTTGACTTGAAAGTCATCTGAGCCCCCAAATCCCAGGTTCCCGTGGAGCTACAGCTCTGTTTTGCTTTTGTAGAGTTGATGCAGGTGGACTACAGGGGAGTCCCTCGGCCCTCTGTGTCTGAGAGCCCAGGGGTTCCAAGCCAGGTAGACATTCCACTTTGTCTTACTCTTAGAAATCTCTCTCTGGCAGAGCCACAGGACAGGCCTCTCTGAAGCATCTGCCACAGAGAACAGGTCTGGGGTGCTGGTGCTCTCTGGACAGCGAGCTTCTGTGTAGACTTAGGAGGGATGTCCAGAGGGTCTGGAGAGCAGATAGAGGACAAAGATAGTTGACCACAGAGCTTCCATCTTCAGGCTGTCACACTTAGCCAGTGGCTGTTTCATATAGACTCGGAGGGCTGTTGTCTATCCTGTAAATCTGCCTCGCAGTGGGTCTGGCTGACTGCCTAGCCAGACAACATTTGGGGAGCTAATCAGCACTCTCAGTATGCACCCTAGGGTGGGCCAAGTGTGCTTTTGGTTCCTGCYTCAAGGGTATGGAGCTCAGTAGCCCTAGTCCTGTAGAGGTGGCCACCTTTCCACCTTCCGGGGAACAAGACCATTGTCAGCTCTTTGGTCTGGCCTCTGCTCTGACTCCTTTTGTATGGAAGAACCAATTGTTTTCACATTGGCCATGTGGATTCCTTATCCTTTTATTACATATATTTTTTGCAACTTGGATTTCCAGTTTGTTTACAGAATAGTCTTAGGTAGTAGCAAAAAGAGCCAAAGAAGAGATTTGTATAGCTGAGCTCTAAGCCGAGCTGAGGCCGCCAGCGAAGCTGAGCAGTGGGAACTCTCCAGGCTCCTCYGCCCGTCACCAACGGGCCCTAGCACCCCGCCCCTTTGGTGCTCCCTCCTCCCCATGTGCCACTGCTTGTGCAGCTAGAGCAGGATGCCCTCATCTTTAGGAATCTAGCGATGCCTCTTGCCTCAGGGAAACGTTTCTTTGATGGGGAGTTTATGAGATTTCTTTTCCTTGTTTATGCTTTATTTGTGGTAATGAATGAGTGAATGACTTAAGCAGCCAGGGCCAGGGAGACCTGTGGCCCGGCTTCAGCAGAGGGTGGAGGTAGAGCAAACTCAGTGGGATGCAAGGGTTTCTTTGGTGGGTGCAAGGTTCTGAGACTTAACCAGGCGTGGCCGTTTCTTAGGTGTGAGAGGGGCTTTTGTGCCGCAACTATGTTGGTGTTAGGGGGTGGTGTGGAAATTGTTAATCTTGTATAAAGCAACTCAATAAATTGTTTTGAGGTTTCCAAAATGTCTTTCCTCATTTTTTTTCATTACTATTTTATTTGCAAGCGATTCTTCAGTGCGTAGGAGCCCTGGTGTATATGGATACCCATTGTGGCTGAAAGCCAAGGTGCAGCCTCGTGTAAAGGATTCATACTTGCTATGAGTTAGAATCAAGCCACCAGATTTTTATTTTCATGCCATAAAGTTGCCTATCACTTCCCATTTTCTTACATAATACATGAGATAGAGAGAAGCAGAAATTCGTTTGGTGAACAGCTTTCGTATACCTAAATGCCAGTGCGATAATGAGGAAGACTTGTAAGGCACTGAAAGTAAGGCTAGCATACCATCCATTACTAAGAACTTTTCATAACTAGCAAACTGTTGTTGGTGCCTGTCTTTCTGGCATATCCTGACTAGTTATTCTAGCACCAAGAGCCAGGTATTGTGGATTCTGGACACATGTTCTAATGTAGAGCCCTGTTCAGTGATAAGAGTCACTACTGAGCAGGCACTGTTGATAGTTTGATCCCAGTCAGAAAAATGGAATGGCAAGAAGGAAGGTCAGCAGCCCCAGTGGACCAGTCTTGAGTCAAAAGAGGCAGAAAGGCCTTCTGCCTTCAATGTCACTGTGTGAWAACACTAAAGCCCATGCTGTCTTGTTGAGTATGTCTATATTTTCTCCTGCTGTGGTTTCCAGCTGTTGCACTGATGAYGAGAGCATATAGGAAAGGGAGAGAAGATACCAAGGTTATTAAGTCATCAGAGGGGGGAGCAGGTCACTCACTCAGACCGAATGAGGCTGAGCTGAGAGATGCTACCCAGCTAGTGTCTGCTGGTATCACAGTAGCTGCACTGTAAGCAGCCTGGTTAAAGCAGTGTGGTTGAAACAGCTCAGAAGTCTATGTGAGGGCTAAGGAGCAGAAGACACCCAGGAAGTTGCTGAGAATGAGTTAGCCAACCATCCATCTCCAAGAAAAGCCAGGCAGAAGGGCTGGGCCTACTTCTGCCCAGACACCAAGACTGCCAGCTCCTGAATGGACATATCCTTGTTGATATAGCGGTCATATTGAGCAGGGGTTAGCCTGCCACTCTGCAGAGCGTCCTCAATGGAGAACTTCTTGCCTGACTTCCTGTCATGGATTACTGATGACTCCCCATTAGGACCTTTCACTGATATCTCCTCCCAGTCGCACTCCTGGCTTCTGAGCTTCACAAACATTTTCCAGTCGATGAGCCCAGCCCTGTGGGCCTCCTCTGGGGACAGCTCACGACCTGTGTCAGGGTCAATGACCACTATGGAGCGCCTCAGGTGGTTCTCTCTCTGCTCTCTCTTGACAGCCACAGAGCCCAGGCGCCTCTGCAGTTCATCGATCTCCAGATCCTTGTCCTTGGACATCTTCTTGAGGTCATCCAGTTCCTTCTCTAGGGACCACAGCCTAGAGTTTAGATGGGTCCCAGAGTCTACTGTGGTTATGTTCTTCAGATCTCGAGTTTCTGTTGCTGCCATCTCAATCTCTGATTGGAGTCTCCGTGTCTCTAGCTGCAGGTTTTGCCTCTCTAGCTGTAGCTTGTGATTTTCTTCTCTCAGGAAATCCAGTTCCTTGGATGACTTGGAATTATAGAATTCTAGCTCGGATAACTTGGCTTCCAGCCGGGTCACCTCTGAATCCAGTTCCCTCTTGCTCCGGGTCTCCTCTTCCAGGCTCTTCTTGAGCCGCTGAATCTCTTGCTCAGTGTCACCTTTTTCTACCTGGACACTCTCAGAGAAGACCACCTTTTCTTTGATCTCTGCCTTCTCCAGAGCAGCCAACTTCCTACGCAGGGGCTCAAGCTCAGCCTCCAGTAGCTGCCTCCGGTGCCGCTCTTCCTCCAGCTGGGCTCGGAGCAGAGCGTGCTCCCTGGTCTGCTGCGGGTCCTGCTGCAGCACCACCTTTTGTGTGTGGGTTAYCTTCTCGCCAGTCTTGGCCTCCTCCTGCTCCAGTGCAGCCAGCCGTTGTTGCAGCCTCTGCACCTCCAGCTCAGCTGCCCTGCGTGCCTGCCTCTCACGCTCCAGCTCCTCCAACTGCCTCTCCAGCTCTGCACGGCGATGCTGCAGCCGCCGTAGCTCCACATGCAGTTTATCAATCTGCCGCAGCTCAGCATCAATGCTGTCTGTGAAGGCAGTCACCTCAGCTCGCAAATCTGGCTCCTCTTCATACTGTACGACCTCCTGGCGTACAACCCTTTCCTTACCCTGCGCCAGCTCTTCCTCCTTGCGTTTGATCTTCTCTTCCTGGGATGCCCGCTCCCCTTCCAGGTCCACCTGTTTCTTCTGTTCTTCTGACAGCTGGATACGCAGAGACTCTACCTCCTTCTTGGTTTGGGGGTCTTCCTGGAACTGCAGGATCTCCTGGACCACCTCTCTAGTCTGCACCTGCGGCTTGGTGTCCTTAAGGGCCTGGATCTCCTGCTTTAGCTGGTAAATCTCCAGGTCACACCTTTCTATTAGCCTGGTCTTGTCCATGATCTCCTCCCTGAGCCGCTGGAGTTCCTGTTCCGTCTCTGGGTCAGTTGTGTATTTAATGACCTCTTTGGTCACCTCTTTGACTTCGACCTGTGGCCCACGATTCCGTAGGGCCTCCAGCTCACTCTGGTAGCTCCTCAGCTGCTCCTCAGCACCCCTGAATTTGCGCTCCTGCTCCACCAGTTCCAGGCGGAGGTTGGCCACTTCACTCTCTGCCTTGGGATCTGGCCGCACGATCTCTCGGACCTTCTCCTGTACCACCACCTTGGCATTTTCCTCTTCCAGGGCCCATATCTTTCTGAGAAGCTCTGTCTTCTCCCGCTGGCCAGAGCGTGCCTTGGCTGCCTCGTCCTCATACTGGCGGGTGAGGTCATTGACTTCTCTCTCGGCAGCTGCATCTTTCTCTACCTTGAGCACCTCTTTGACAGTGATCTTGCCTTCTGCCATGGCTCGTTCTTTCTCCAGTCTCCTGAGCTTCGCCTGTAGGAAACTCAGCTCCTCTTCCTGTTTCTCCCTGAGCGAGCCCTCCCGCTGGTGCTCCTCCTGCAGCCTCCGGTATTCTGCCTCCAGCTGGGGGTCATTCTGTAGCTTTACCACCTCTCTCTCTGTGACCTTTTCCTGTACCCTGCTCTTCTCAGCAGCCAGGGCTGCTACACGCTGCTGTAAGAGGAGCACCTCAGCCTCTCGGGCACCTTTCTGACGCCGAAGTGCCTCCAGCTCCTCCCGAAGTTGCAAGACCTCATCCTCCTGGGCTCTGTCTGGCTCAATGCGCAAGACCTCCTTGACCACATACTCTTGTCCCCCATCCCTGGTCTCCTGCTCTAGGGCCTGCAGCCGGAGCTGCAGTGCTCCCAGCTCCTCCTGCAACAGCTGGTTCTTGTGCTGTTCCTCAGCCAGGGTCTGCTGCAGCTGCTGGAAGCTCTCCTCCAGGGCGGGGTCTGGCACCTTCTTCAGCACCTCCTTCCTCACCAATGACTCCTGAGGCCCCTGGTCCTTCAGGGTCTGGATTTCCTCCTGGGCACTCTTGACCTCATTTTCCAGCTGTTGCCTTCGCTCCATCTCCTCCTCCAGTTCCTTCTTAATCTTCCATTTTTCCTCCATGCCGGAGGCTAGCTTTCCCCCTTGCAGGGTCTCGTGGGTCACTCCTTCTGGTTGCTGTGGCAGAAAAGACAACAAATGCATGGTTAAGAGACAGACAGGTGAGATGGAGCCCAGGCGACGCTAGCAAAAGTTGTGGTAGACTCAGGCGCGGGAGGACCTGGGCTAGTACAGGTGGTTGGGGAGGCAGCCATAAGCTGCAGAGTGGTCCAAGATGAAAAGTCATAAAGTACCAGCAAAGGTGATTTAATATTTAATATCATATCCAGAAGAATTAAACAACTTCCAGAATTAGGTGATTTGAGCTGTGAAACCTGTACCACAACATGGGGTGTACTAGTTGGTTTTGTTTTGTGTGGTCTGTACCCTACCCTTTTGGCTACACCCGTGAATGGGGGCCTTGCTGCCAGGTATGAATCAACCCCCCACCACAGAGGGGAAACACTGTCAATTACTAGATTACAGTTTCTAAGCCTGTCTTTAGAAAAATGTTATTTCCTATTTCAGACTGTGTTTGCAGCATATCTTGGGTCTAGACAATATAAACTCATAAAGGCTTTTCAGTTACCTGAACTTGACTTAGAAATTAATTAATTTGAAGCGAATATGTACAACAAAAATAAAATGGTGGAAAAAAAAAAGAAGAGACAGACAGGTCTGGTCACCCAGACCAGGATGGTCTAGCTGTCCTATGATCTTCTGGGGACTACATTAATGCTCTAGGGCTACTTTTTAGAGCTTTAAAAATTGAATATGGCAAAATGTTTCGCAGGCACAGAGGAGTCTGACGTGACACCAATTTCCCATCTCTGCCCTGTCCCTAGGGGATGTCTGTTGTCCTCGGAGACATTTTTTATATGTTTTAGTGAGCACATGATTACTTTTTCTGTGCAAACAGTTTCTGTTTTGCACTTTCTGACTGGACGGGTAGAATACCATCTTAGCTCAGAAGGTGCCACATCATTGCTTAACAGCAGTGTGTCCTGTGTAGACAGGTTAAGCCAGAGCATTTCTGAGGAGTGTCAGTTGCTTTTAGTTCCTTTATGTCAGATAATACTGTCATAAATTTCATCAAGTCCTAAAATAACTTTGGGGACTGGAAGAATCCCCCTGCCAGCTTATGGGCTTGAGTTCTGACCCCAGCGCTGGTGGGAACATGCTGGGGTTTGGTGCTCTAGTATAGGTACACTTGTAATCCCAGCATCAGGGAGGTGGGAACTGGAAGCTTCCTGGGCCTTGCTAGCTAGCCAGCTTAGCGTAATTAGTGAACTTCAGGCCAATAGGAAACCTTGTCTTAAAAGGGGTAAATGCATTCCTCAGGATGACTCTTTGGTTGTTATTGCCCTGTACACACAAACATGTACACGTACCTGCACATAAGTGCATCCACATACAGAAACATGARCATGCCAGTAAAAAATAACTTTGAAGTTAGGTGGTTGTGGTATATGCCTTTAATCCCAGCACAGTGAGTTCCAGGATACCAGGACTACACAGAGAAACCCTGTCTTGAACAACCAAACCAAAACAACACCCCTCAACAAAACAAAACAAAACAAAACAAAACAAAACAAAACAAAACAAACTTCTGGGGGCTGGAGAGATGGCTCAGTAGTTAAGAGCACTTGCTGCTCTCACAGAGGGCCCAGGTTTCACTCCTAGCACCCACATGGTGGCTCACAACCATCTGAAACTCCAGATCTAGGGGATGCATTGTCTTCTGACCTTGGGCACCAGGCATACATGCAGGCAAAACACTCATAAAAACAAACGAAAGCTTTTGATAAGTGCTCAGCAAACATCTTTCGAATTGGTATGGAAGTTAGCCCAGGCTAGTGAAGAAGGCTAGCTCAGCATTAGCATTAGTCCATCTCAAAAGTGTCAGCAGAGGACACTCCCTTCATTTACAGGCTGTGTCTCTAAGGCAGGGGAGACTGATTTCTCATCTTGTAGGACAATTTGAAGTAGTATTTCTAACTAAGATGGATTACCTGTCTTAAGAGATTCAGTGCAAACTCCAAGTTCTGTAGCCTCTGTCTGTTGATGGCGTTAACCTCTGTGAACTTGGCAGCAAGAGCAGCTTCCTRCAGAGACATTTCAGGACATCAGTTAACAGACAAGCCAAAAGGCTAGGAGAAAAACAGAACGCTTGGACACAGACTGGGAAGGGCCTGGCAGGTAGGGAAAGGGGTACTTCCTGCCCATTCCTACCCACAGCTCCATCCATTGGTGGAAAGAAAGACTGAGATGACCCAGGTTGATTCTTAGTCCATGACCCTTGAGCAAGTTTTTCTAAGTATTCTTTTCATAGCTGTTGCAGGCTGTACTGCCCTCTACTACAGGCCTGCACAGGCGGGGGGGGGGGGGGGGGTGGGGAGGGGAGGAGGCAGGAGCTTCCCGTGTGCCTGGCACGGGACCAGAAGCCTGCTTCTTAGGCATATTGATATATCACTGCTCCGAAACAGGTTCTTCCTCCTCTTCCAAGTGTATCACAGAGGACCACGTCCAGGGAGCCCTTAGCAATCTTCACTCACAGCTCACCTCTTCCTTCACTTTGGCAGCAGGAGACTGCAGCCTGGCTCTCTTGTTCACATGGCTGTTTCGTCCGTTCTCCAGGTCCAACAGGGACCTCAGCTTCTCCGCTTCAAGCTCATAGTCCTGGGYAAAAGAAAGAAAGTGCAGTCATCAGCTAAGGGCAACCAAGAAGAAGCSACACTCGTGTATGCTCCCTCTATGAACTCCAAGCTGCCAGGAGCTGGTTTAGCAATCTTGCAGAGCTTCCTCACRTCTGTACCTGAGCTGTCTGCCAGGAGGTCCTGAGAGCTACTAAGACAGGGAGGGTAAGTTGGCTACCTCACTGAGCGACATCATACAAAAAAACATGCCTGCAATTCCCAGCTATTGCAGAGACACAAATCACGTTGACTCTTCAGGCCTTCCAGCAGGCCCAGAGGCCAGACGCTGTTTCCTTAGTGAACACTGCATCCTAAGCCTCTCACCCTTTGTCCACCAGACACCTTGACATTTCCCATCAAGTAGACGTTTGATCATTCACACAGACATTCCTGTATAAGGCTTTGTCAGCTAGTTTTCCTGTTAACAACTAGAGCTGTTACATAATTTTGTTTGGTGTACATTACTTTTCATTTTGGTTTGTTTTCCTTTAGGGTAAACACCCCCCAAAGAGTTTTCTGTTTCTAAGAATATGACTCCTGGATGATATCAGATGTCTGGCGCCATATTGTTTTGTCAAGGAGTGGGCCTACATATGGCTCCTGCCCCTTTCCCCAACAACCTTCCTCGATTTCTCTGCAACACTGAATGCACCCTGCTGTGTGCTCGGACAGGGTTCGTGGCTCACCTTCACCGCTTGCTGGTACTGCTGGGAATCTGCGTAGACCTTCTGCACCTCTTGTTCCCTGCTTGCTATCTCTTCAAGCAAGTTCTGTAAAACAAGAGATGCTGGAAACCAAAACTGAACCACACACACAAGCTCTCCAGAAGGCTGAGTCCTTAGAACCTAAAGTCAACATGCTATATAGTTCAAAGTATAATGGGTGGCTTTCTTGTATGCATTTGTTCACCACRAGGGCAATGCCAAGGCCTGGAGCGAGGGCTGTGAAGATGGTTATCTGTGCCAGGAAACAGGTGTTTATTGTGTGCTCTGAAATGGCAGGCTTTGCTCTGGTAGAGCATGTAATCCTCCAGTGAGCTTATGAGCCAAGTCTGAGGAACTTGTTTGAGAATGAGAAAACAAGTCCAGGAAAGGACAGCAAGTTCAATATCAGGCACTGGGTTTTCTGTTTCCCTCTTTCTCTGCCTCTGTCTGTCTGTCTGTCTGTCTGTCTGTCTGTCTGTCTGTCTGTCTGTCTGTCTCTGTGTATGCACATACAAAGGCTAATAGTCTATGTCATATATCTTTCCACTACTGTGCTCCACTTACTTTTTGAGACAGGATCTCTCACTGAATCCAGAAATCAATCAATCTGGCTATGCTCGCCGGTCGATGAATTTCATGGTCCCATCTGTCTTTCGTCCTTACCCAGTGCTAGCGTCATAGACATGCGTAGCCATGCTTGACTTCTCAGGTGGATTCTAGTGATTAAATTCAGCTCTTCATGTTTACATAGCAAGCACTGACTTTTCTGACAAAGTTGCTTCCTCAGCCCCGGCCACTGGCTTTCCTAGGTCCTTCTGGCACTGAGGAAGTGGGAGCCCCAACTTTGATAATGGTACCTTTCCCACAGGGCTCCTAGCGTCTCAGTCGTGAGCTAAGCCACTTGAGTATCTGTTGGGTCAGGGTCTGTGAAGGGCACTGAGGAAAGGGGTGAGCTTTCCTGTGAGAGGATGCTGAAAGCTGCGGCCCCTCCTTGTCCTGCCCCATTGGCCTTGAGGGCTGCTGCTTCTTCTTCTCCTCCTTCTTCTCCTTCTTCTTCTTCT